>JAAGOE010000119.1:0-44200 GCA_013350335.1 Chimonanthus salicifolius | reverse complement strand
AGCACCGTAGCAGAAGAAAAGCAGTAGGAAACAAAGCAGTGCAGTGAAAGGTTTTGTTACAGTAATAGTAGCGATGGATTCATCGAGTATGATTTACTTATTATGATGTCATTAACATTATGTAATATTATGATTATGATAATTTTGTAAAGTATTGTTCATTCAAGATCTTGTGATTTTATTATAGAGGATTGAATTATGTCAATAAATGGGTATGAATCAAATAATGAACTGTATTTAACTAATTATTAAATTCATACCCAAATTGTCAATCCATTAAAGAAAAATTTAAACAATTGGTATCAGAGCAAAGTTTTATGAATCAATGATGCTTTCATTAAAGATAAATGATGAAGAATTTTATTTTCATTAATTAATTATAAAATAATGATCTTAAGAATTTTATTTTCATTATTTAATTAATTATGAAATAATGACCTCGAGAATTTCATTTTCATCATCACTGATACAAAGACAAATTGTTCAAATGGTACAGAAAACCTCACAAATCTCAAACTGGTTTTGATTTTCCAGAGAGAAATTACTGGTTTTAACCATCACATTAAGAGCATGTATTTTTTGACACGTGTCGAGTATATGTTGATAATAAGGAAGCAGAGACTTTCAAATATTTAAAATTCAGAGGGAAGAGATATACTTTATGATGAAGTATGATGTTAGAAATTCATTGTCAAGTATCACATATGAATTTTGAAAGTACATAAAGTCCCAAGTCTGAATATATATATTAAGAATATTTGATTTGTCAAAATATTTATGTGAAGGTTCTTATGAGAGAAACAAATACAATCATGATGAAATTAAAAAAAAAATTAATATTTTTATAAGAACACCTAATGTTATACTATGTGTTCGATGAATTGAATATAAATAAAATTCGATTCAATTATGATGTGAGGTCATTATTCTTGACTTAAATTCATATAAAAATACGATTTGGTAGTCACCAAAGTGGCCCAATCGGAATGAGTCGAATTTCGAGTCTTATAAACAAGATTCAGTACTCCTCCCAAGTATTGGATAATAATGACCTTACAAAATGCAATCCCTAGCCATAAAGATATTAGGTTGGCCCAAAGGTGCACCGTTCCAAATGGTTAACGGATTGGGATAGGATAATTGATGGGTATTTGTGGTTGATATTTATCCGGACACCTAAAGGTGACGGTGATATTTAATCACCTGTATTTTATTAGTTAGTCCTATCGGTGACTGGGAATCACCGTAATGTTTATAAATAGTGTACTATTAGATTACCCAAAGGTAGATCACCCGTAACACTATTTGCTAAAGTTATTATTTATGTGTTTCAATTAAGTACAACTCATAGCATTAAGTAGTGATCATGATATTATGTGTATCTTGCAGCATCTTCATCTGTCACACTGCATACGCAAGCTAACTCTGTCCCCATATTGAATGGGTTAAACTTCTCTGAGTGGAAAGGATAGATTGAGTTTAACTTAGGTGTACTTGATCTAGACAAAGCACTAATAGATGACATGCCTACTATTACTGAAACTAGTACGGCTGCAGAGAAGTCAGCACATGAGTTATGAGTTAAGTCAAACAAGCTTAGCCTTAAGTTCATGCGTATGACAATAGCCAGCAACATCAGGTCTTCTCTACCCACCTCCGAGAATGCAAAAGATTTTCTTAAAATGTAGAAGATAAGTTCAAATCTGCGGACAAGTCCCTAGCCGGGACTCTTATGGCCAGACTCGTCACCATAAAGTTTGATGGGAATCATGGTATGTCTGAACATGTGATTGAAATGACCAATATCGCTGCTCAATTGAAGAACTTAGGTATGACTGTAGATGAGTTATTTCTGGTACAGTTCATCCTGAACTCGTTACCTCTTCAGTATGGGCCATTACAAATTAATTATAATACCATGAAAGATAAATGGCAGATCAATGAGCTATCTAGCATGTTAATCCAAGAGGAGGCCAGACTTAAGCAAATGGGTCATCACTCAGTTCATTTAACAACTCAAGGGCCCACTAAGAAAGGAAAGAAGCCCAAGAAATTTAAGAAATTCATGTCAAAGCCACACGAGTCTAGTACGACCTCCAAGACTCATGACAAGGGAAAGGGTGGTGTGAGGTACCATTTCTGTAGAAAGCAAGGGCACTTTCAGCAGGACTGTCATAAGAGGAAGGCTTGGTTCGAAAAGAAAGGTATTCATTACATTTCAGTATGTTTCGAATTAATTTAATTGAAGTATCCTCTAACACTTGGTGGCTTGATTCTGTGGGCAACAACTCATGTTTCTAATATAATGCAGGGATACCTTACAATCCAGACCATCGACCCAACTGAAGTCTCTTTTACTTAGGCAACCGGGAAAAAGTACCTGTTGAAGCCATTGGAACCTATCGCCTTTTCCTTGACACAGGTTGTCATTTGGATTTATTTAACTGTCTTTGTGTACCTACAGTAACTAGAAACCTTATTTCTGTTTCTAAGTTGGACCTTAATGGCTATCATTGTAAATTTGGTAGTAATGCTTTCAGTTTGTTTAAATCCTCTTCTTTTATTGGGTCTGGTTTATTATTTGATGGCCTTTATCGTATTAAACTTGATAATGACTTTGCGAACACTGTCCTAACCCTGCATATAATGTTGGTATTAAACGTGGGTTGATTAATGAAAACTCTTCAAATTTGTGGCATAAACGTTTGGGACACATTTCCCGAGAAAGAATTGAAAGACTGGTTAAAGACGAGATTCTTCCGAATCTCGACTTTACCGACTTAGGAGTGTGTGTGGAATGTATTAAGGGTAAACAGACCAAACACACTAAGAAAGGGGCCACAAGAAGTAAAGGGCTACTTGAACTGATCTATACCGATATATGTGGCCCATTTGATGTTCCATCTTTTGGTGGAGAATCCTACTTCATCACCTTTATAGATGATTTTTCACGTTATGGTTATGTATATCTGTTGCATGATAAATCTCAAGCGGTTAACTCCATAGAGATTTTTATCACTGAAGTAGAAAGACAATTAGATAGAAAAGTGAAAATCATTAGATCCGATAGAGGTGGTGAATACTATGGTAGATTTGATGAGACGGGTCAACACCCGAGGCCATTTGCTAGATTACTAGAAAGTCGCGGTATAGTGGCACAATATACGATGCCAGGTATGCCTCAGCAGAATGGTGTTGCTGAAAGGCACAACCGTACACTTATAGATATGGTTAGGAGCATGTTATGCAATACCACCGTACCCATTATATGTGGATGTATGCCTTAAGAACTGCAGTGTATATTCTTAAAGGGTTCCTAGTAAGTCAGTTCCTAAAACTCCTTATGAACTGTGGACAGGAAGGAAACTCAGTTTGAGACACTACATGTGTGGGGTTGTCCTGCAGAAGCTAGAATTTATAATGCACATGAAAGAAAACTTGATGAGAAGACGATCAGTGGTTACTTTATCGGTTACCCTGAAAAATCCAAAGGGTATAGGTTTTATTGTCCAAACCATAAAATGAGGATAGTTGAGACCGGAAATGCAAGATTCATAGAGAATGGTGAGGTTAGGGGAGTGATATTATGAGAAGTGTATCCATATAAGAAGTGAGGGTACAAGTCCCTGTACCCATAACTTCAAGAAATGTTGTAGTTGTTCCTAATGTCATTGAACGACCTAACGATACAACACAACACTTGGATGATCAATCACTCCGACAAGAAGAGACTGTCACCAGTGATGAACCGATAATAGAACAACCACAAGAAGTAGCCTTAAGAAGGTCTCAGAGACAAAAGAGACCTGCTATTTCGAATGATTATGTGGTATATCTACAAGAGTCGGAATATGATCTAGGGGCTATTAAAGATCCGGTCACTTATGAAGAAGCTATAAAATGTATAAATTCTAATAAATGATGGATGCCATGAAAGATGAATTGAAATCCATGGACCAGAATGAAGTCTGGGACTTAGTAGAATTGCCCGATGGATATAAGAAAGTTGGATGTAAATGGGTCTTCAAAACTAAAAGAGACTCAAAGGGCAATATCGAACGGTATAAAGCTAGACTTGTAGCCAAGGGTTCACTCAAAAGGATGGCATTGATTATAAAGAGACTTTCTCCCCTGTATCCAGGAAAGACTCTTTCAGAATTATTATGGCTTTGGTGGCTCATTATGACTTAGAGTTATACCAAATGGATGTGAAAACCGCCTTTTTAAATGGTGATCTAGATGAGGATGTATATATGGATCAACCTAAAGGTTTCTCCATAAAGAGCAGGGAACATTTGGCTTGCAAATTAAGAAGTCAATTTATGGTCTTAAGCAAGCTTCTCGGCAATGGTACCTTAAGTTCAATGATACCATTACTTCCTTCGGATTTAAAGAAAACACTGTTGATCAGTGTATATATCTGAAGGTCAGTGGGAGTAAATATATCTTTTTGATATTGTACGTTGATGACATTTTGCTTGCCACTAATGATCTTGGTCTTATGTATGAAACCAAGAAGTTTCTCTCCGCACAATTTGAAATGAAAGATATGGGAGAGGCATCCTACGTTATTGGAATAAATATTCCGTGATAGAACGCGTGGGCTATTAGGTCTGTCTCAGAAAGCCTATAGAAAAAATTTTGGAGAGATTCGGAATGCAAAATTGTTCCCCTCAAGATGCCCTATTCAGAAAGGAGACAAATTCAATCTTAAGCAATGTCCGCAAAATGAACTAGAAAGAAAACAAATGGAGGAAATGCCTTATGCTTCAGCAGTGGGTAGTCTCATATATGCACAGACCTGTACTATACCAGACATCAGCTTCGCTGTCGGTATGCTGGAAGATATCAAAGTAACCCTGGAATGGATTACTGGAAAGCTGCAAAGAAAATTATGAGATATTTACAGGGTACTAAGGACTTCATGTCACATTTAGGAGGTCCGAGAATCTCGAAGGCATTGGTTATTCGGATTCGGACTTTGGTGGATGCGTTGATAGCAGAAAGTCAACGTTTGGCTATTTGTTCCTTATGGCTAATGGAGCAATCTCATGGAAAAGTACCAAACAGACTATTATTGTAACATCTACCATGGAGGCGGAATTTGTGGCGTGCTATGAGGCCACTATTCAAGGAATGTGGCTGTGGAACTTTATCTCAGGACTTGGAATTGTTGACAGTATTGCCAGGCTGCTGAGAATTCATTGTGATAATTCCGCAGTAGTTTTCTTCTCCAAGAACGACAAGTACTCTAAAGGATCGAAGCACATGGAATTAAAGTACTTTGTCGTAAAAGAAGAGGTTCAGAAACGAACAGTGTCAATTGAGCATATCAGCACACAACTTATGATTGCAGATCCATTAACAAAAGGGTTGCCTATAAGACCTTCAAGGAACATGCCAATAGAATGGGTCTTGAATGTAACCCATCATGATGTATTATTTTGGACTGATTTATATATCTATCTGTGATTTTGACACTTGAGTACTCATGATAGCGTTTCTGACATTTTATTCCTGTTTATTATGTTTATATGTATACATTATGTATGATTATTTATCACTAACAGGAATAGTCTTTGTATTAAGACATTTATGTGGACAATTATGTAAAATTCCTCACTTAAGAGCTGTATTGAGTGGGTCACTTGTGTTGTGGTTGATGGAAGGGACCATATCGGATAAGATGATGTGCAACCACTATTACTCGCACTTGTGAGTCATTTAATGTTAGCATTATGATGATAACTGTATTATGTTTATTTGAATATGGATTATTTGCGCACCTTATGTTATCCTTATTTGACTCTATGATGAAGTTAATGTGGGCCAAGTGGGAGAATGTAAAATAATATGACCCACATCATTATGACCCATTTAACTTGAGTCAAACATAGGACCCATAATCAAATGAAAGGAGTGTCGGTTATGAAGAGGTGAATTCGGTTGTCACTATGATGGGTTGTGACTTCAATTTTAATAACTGCCTGAGGGTCCTCTCTCTCCCATAACTATTTTCTCTCTGCAATTATTGGATCCCATCACCAGAAGGAATAACAGAGCATTGAGACAAAAGGAATGGCAGGAGAGAGAAATCCAAAGGCATCTCCATTTCTCTATCTTTTGCTTTGTTTTGATTTCTTTCAAAATGGCTAAAGGAAAGAAAGCACCGTAACAGAACGAAAGCAGTAGGAAACAAAAGCAGTGCAGTGAAAGGTTTTGTTACAGTAATAGTAGCGATGGATTCATCGGGTATGATTTTACATTATTATGATGTCATTTCCGCATTATGTTAATATTATGATTATGATAATTTTGTAAAGTATTGTTAATTCAAGATCTTGTGATTTTATTATAGAGGATTGAATTATGTCAATAAATGGGCATGAATCAAATAATGAACTGTATTTAATTAATTATTAAATTCATACCCAAATCGTCAATCCATTAAAGAAAAATTATAACAAAAGTGACCGTGTGTTTATAAACCCCAAGAACCAATAGTCCACTAGCGATATGAGACTCTTGCTAACACTCCCCCTCAACGCTAGGGATGGAGACACTCGGCTCTCCCCCTTCGCGTAGGATGGAGTTATGAACCCGATCCATCCCTATGGTATCTACGCGTGATAACATGTTAAACACATGGGTATAACTTATCGTTAAAAATCATTTTGAATGGAGAGGGTGCCCATGTACTTATGAACTCCAAGACCCAAAGGTCCACCGGCGACGTGGGACTTTTGGTACCATTAAAAATCTTAAAAATATCATTTTCCATACGAATTCAACGCGGCAAACAACTCGTAGGATGGAATTTTGGTATGTATCATCAAAGTTGATTTGCAATTCTATTTTGGATAATTGCAGTGAGACACTGAAAGCATTCTTTGATGGATTAGCAGAAGTGGATAAAATACTGCGGCTGATGATCTTTGAAGGTCTGAAAGTAGAAAAGTACCATGATTCACTCCTCAAGAGTAGCCATGGAATGGGTCGTCTGATAAGGTATGAAGCTACACATGATGAGATGAACATAGGGCTTCCTGCTCATGAAGACAGGCACTATCTCACTCTTTTGTACCAAGACCAATCTGGAGGGTTTGAAATCATGTCAAGAGATGGATCTTGGAAAGAGATTTCACCAATACCCAACTCATTACTAGCCGTTGTTGGCGATGCTTTCAAGGTAATTTTTTCATTGAAGATTTCTGTTGGATGACTTCACAAAGAAACAAAAATATCAAAAAGAAAATAGAAAGGAGAAAATCAAACTACAACACAGAGATTTACATGGTTCCCTTTTGATATGCGTACATGTTTAAACTAGATCCACTATACTCAAAGGCAAAAAATTCGAAGAAGAGACCGCTTTAACCCTTGTTACAGTTTTCGCTCAACACTTTCACGAAAAATAGAACATTATATATTGCCACTCCTTTGACCCCAGCGAGCTCAATGCAGAGCTCAACCCACGACAATGCAAATCAAATCGATAATACATATGTGATAATCAAGCACTAGAGAACCTAACAATTTGAACTTGAAATAAATAAATTTAGATACAAGTTGGGAACCTCTTAAGATCAAGTGAATAAATAACCATGCAAACTTTGGGCCCATAATTTTTATGGGCCAAACAAGTACCCACCTTCCATCACCAAGGCTGACCTGTTTGGATGCAGGGGCGAACCCCTTTCCAAATTTTTGTGAATTTCTTGTGATAAAAGCTCTATATATATATATATATATATAGAATATTTTCTAAAAAAATATTTCATTATACCCCTCCAGAGAAATGTAAGAAGTCCTTGCATTCACTCTCTTGAGATTAGTCAGCAATGAAATCAAATAAGAATAAAAGAAAATCATTAGATAATTTTATGAAATTTCATTGCTTTCTTAAAGTTGCCACTCAAAAATTCAAGCCATTAGCAATCAAATCAAAGTAAAGAGTGCCCAATTCTCTCTCTACCTCTCTTAGCAGCTTCATTGTTCTTATAAGTAATTTTGGATATTTGTAAAGATTCCTCTAGTAAATTTAAATTTAGATATTTTTTTATGATCAAAATATTAAGATCTTCTAGAGCACTTGATTAGTCACTTTTGAAGGTATGTGTAAGTCTCTCTGCATAGTTAAGATGGTAATTTTACGAGAAGTGAACCTTTAGGGTGGAGTGAGAATTGAACTCTGGATACCCACTTCTTAAGATGGATTTCTGGTCTTCACTCCAACTCTTTTGAATTAAATTTAAATTTAGATAATAGGCTTAGGTTTATAAATGTGTGATGCAGGCATGGAGCAACGACAGGCTTCATAGTGTGAGGCACCGTGTATTGATGACAAGTGGCAGGGAAAGGCGGTCTTTCAGCTTCTTCTCTGTTCCCGACAATGAAACTCCGGTCACAGGGCCAGAGGAGCTGATAGATGCCGACCATCCTCGTGTATTCCGACCTTACAAGAATGTGGATTATCTGAAGTATCTAGAGAAAGATCAGACTGCGGAATTTGCACTCTACTCCTATGCTGGAATAAGAAATGATGTGTTCAAGGAATGAAAGCAGCACATCTTGTTTACGTTGGCAGAACATGGTCTGTTTGGTGAAAAAATTTGAAAAACTTGGGAAAACTCGCCCAATTCAAATTCCTGTTGAGTCGAGTTAAGTCGCTCTAACTCGACTAAGTTTTTCAAAATTTTAAATTATGAAATTTAGTTTGTGGTATGCTCAAAGTCTTTGTATATGGAATTTAGTGGTCTCCCTTAATAAGCGAAGCTTGTGTCACATGACTAATTATTTTTTATTTGATAAGTACTGTATTTAACTAATAAGAAAAAGAAAAAACAGTAGGATTTCATGGCCGAAAAACAGCAAGATCATACAACTAGGCTTGAAGAGAAGAGACTGAAACGTCGGTACACCTTTTCACTACTTATATACCGATATATAAGAGTACAAGTCCAGTATCTCTTATTAAAAAAATATTTAGTCCCTACCAGTCTGACCTCAATATTCGGCAAATTATCCGTTGTGAAGTGGTTCATCGTAAATCAGATAATTATCTTTTTATAGGATTTCTATAAAATGGTGAGGATGGGCTAGTGTGACACAGAATTTGGAAAAAAATCTTTCTAAGTATAGTTTCAATAAAATTTCAAACACTCTTGAATTAGTATTTGATAATCACATTATTATGAATTGATATTATAAACATAAATAGTATTTGTTGATAATTTATATGTTTATTTGTGTAGATTAGTGCAAATGGTAAAAGTAATTAATTTCAAATATATTTATAAGTTTGTATTATTGGCTTCATATTTTATTATATTTTTTTACTTTTTTTAAAAAAAAATTATCATATTTTTGAAATAGAACACAAACGACTGGAACATCGGAATGTTCCATTCTAGAGACAAAACTGGAATATGTTCCGAAAAGGATGGACAATCATGGTTTCAGATGAAATGTACTTTCAAATAAAACTTAAAAAATGAAAAGAAAATTAAGCCCTTGACACATAAAGTTGACAAAAAATTTATGTTTGATAATTTTTGAAATAATGATCTTTTAATCATTTGGAATGCTATTCATTTGTTAGATATATTTTGAAACTAAACCATGCTATTACATTAGATCTAACCTTCTAAAATATTTATCTATTTTAGTTGGATTATTGATTTGTGTGATCATTCAACTAAATTGTATATGTCCTAAACATGAGGAATCACGGTTCCATCGGGATTATCAAATCTAGATCATTATCCATTCGGACCGATCATCGCTGTGTAGCTTTCATTTGTCGTTATAATCCATTTAGACATTTAATCCGTTTGATTAATTGTCTTGATCTTGGGTATCTTTTGATTATTATACTACACTAATGATGTAGTGTAATTTGCAAGTTGAAATTTAGATTCGAGATGCCAAATTAGGATTTCAAATAGCAGACCCAATCTGGCCGGAAAATGGACCTAGGTTTGGCAAAGCCCAATAGAGTAATCGGACTATCTGCGGCCCGTCCCGATAATAGGGGATCCGAATAGTCTTGGATCCGACCTGGCTTAATCGGGCTATCGGACCGTCCATGGCCCGATAAAGGTCCGTTTGTCTATTTTCACTCATCATACTACTAAGGCCCGAATTCTTTTTTTTTTTTTTTTTTAACTTTAACTTTTATCTGAGCCCAATAAATTAGATATTTTATTCTAATCTAAATCAAAATTTAAAAAATTGAAATTAAGACTTGATTTGATAGTTCTATCATGTTGATAAATTTAATTAATTTAAAAAAAAATTAAAATAACTCTTGAATTGTTCAACTTGAATTTTTGTTGAAGCAAATTAACTCTAATAGTTAAGTTTTTCAAAATTTTAAACAAAACATTGGATGAAAGATAAAATATCTCCCTAATATTTTTTTTTCAAAATGACGATAAATTTTGAACTTTATGTTGAAGATAAATTTTGAACTTTTCAATTGATAATTTTTTTTGAAATTTTTTCAGTTTAAGTCTAAGTATTCGAAGTCAAAAAAAAAAAAAAATAGTTCGTGTCCTTCGAATGAGAGCGGCCCAACTTAGATCTTACCCAAACGTAGCAGCTCTCTTTCAATCTTCCCCTTTTGAGGCTGATTTCCTTTGATTTTCGCCTGACAATCAGCCATTCCTGGCTTTGCCTGCTTACAGCCCCCAATCTCCTTCTTATCTTCCGTTTTCTTGCTAATGCTTTCCCCGTTTTCTCCTGGATTACGTGGGAAATCGCTATTTGAAACAGCGGATGAGGTGACAAGATATAGACCAGGGGTTAAAAATTCGGCTGATCCGATATCTGGGCTGAATAATTTTTTTCTGTATCGGCCGATATTTTAGTCAATATCTGATAGACTACAGAGAAGAAAATTCCAGATTTCATCGTGTGGGTTTGTTTCTTGTGAATAATCGTTGGGCCTGCATCCAGGGGCTTTACTGGCCCAAAAGTATTTTTAATTGAGTTTTAATGGACTGTGTTTGTGGGCCTCGCTTCCTTCAGTGGATCCAACTGACAATTTCGAAGAGTCAACTCCAGGGGTCAAAAATTCGGTTATGATATCGGTCGAATTTTAATAATTCAGTTGTTGTTTTTTTTTTTTAAAAAAAAAACTTATTTTTAGAAATGTCGGAGTAGAAAGGATGGAAAGAGAGAAAATAAAATATGGAGAAAAGATTGAAGAAAAAAAATCGCTACAGCTTACCTTTCTCTTCCTTTTCTTCTTCGTTGATAGGAAAAATACAGATAGCGGCGGCAGTTAGGATTTAGCAGAGAGAGGGAAAGAGAAGAAGGGTATAAAAAAGAAGAGCATTAGGGTTTGTAAGTGAACAAGTAAACTCACGTAGATCAAGTGTGTAACTAAATATTTTTTCAAAAATTACTTTTAAAAGGAAAGGTAATAAAATTTGTTTTAAATAGAAAGTAAAATTATAATATTTTCTTTATTTATCTTATTGTAATAATTTAATATTATATTTACCATCTAATATTTTTAGGGTATCCATTCATAGTGAATAATAATAAAATCTCCTTTTAAAATTTTAAAGTTATTTTTAAGCACTGTGTATTTCCAAAATTTTTCAAAATGAATATCCGGACTAATTACGATAACCTGATAAAAATACTTTAAGACTTAAAGGTCTTTTGACACTCTTAAATATTAAAACACAGTATTTTACAAATAAGGGTATCCCTAGGTATGCCGAAAACACATTTAGGGAGTTTTCAAAAGACCTTTAAGTCTTAAAGTATTTATCAGGTTATCGTAATTAAGTCTGGATATTCAATTTGAGAAATTTTGAAATACACGATGCTTAAAAAATAATTGTATAGTGTATTAAATAATAAAATCTCCCTTTAAAACTTTAAAGTTATTTTTTAAGTACTGTGTATTTTCAAAATTTCTCAAATTGAATATCCGGACAATTACGATAACCCTGATAAAAATACTTTAAGACTTCAAGGTTTTTTTTTACTTTCCTAAATGTATTTTCGGCACACCCTAGAGATACCCTATTTGTAAAATACTGTTGTTTTCGGCACACCCTAGGAATATCCTAACTTAAATAACACTCATTGACTAAGAAATAATGATGACATTATCTATACAAATTTTCCTCATTATATCTTTTTCTTGTAATTTTCACAATTTTATTTACTATTTATATAATTTACCGTTATTGTAACTTCAAAAATATATTAGAAGATGTAAATGTCCGATATTTTATGAAAAAATTATATATGCAATAAGTCCATAATTATCTGCATTTACTGTAATTTTTTGAATTTTTTTTTTTTTAAAAAAAATAGGAGAGAGAAGAAATTCGGCCAAGATATCAGTCGAACCGATATATCAGCGAAACCGATATTGAAAAAATCAGTTGGAATCCGGCCCAGCCGATTTTTTCTACTCCCTGGTCAACTATCATCGAGTCCACTTTAGCCCCGCTTGATCTCGGAGTCAACGAAGGGCAAGGATGTAATTCATCTAAAAGCATAACTCTCCGAAGTAGAAAGCGGATTTTTTTTTTCCGAGTGCTACGCATAATGCATAAATTGAGTGAATACACTAATCATCATTCAAAAAAAAAAATCGAGTGAATGCACATGTATAGTGAAATGTACAAAGGAATCCATAAATAGAAGATTAATAATTTTCGATCGACATCTAGTTATTTAACACTGAAAAAGTGGCTAGCTTGAAAATATAAAGGGCAAGTCTGCGTATACTCGAGTTGAAAGGTCAGGTTTTTTTATATATTGTGTTAATATTGACACTAGGGCCTAGAGGACTTTTAAGATGGCCTTTTATACAGTTACAAGAAATAAAATTATATATATATATTTTTTTTACAAAGTGTGAAACATCTAAATAAAATATCATAATTAAATTTATAATAAATTATTATTTAAAATTTATTCTTTAAGTTTTTTAACATATCTTTTTCAATAGATAAAAATAGTTAATCCATTCAATCTTTCTTATGACAAATTTAATTTTCACTTGCGTCATGTATCTTTATTTTTTATTTATTTTTTACTATTTTATTGTATTTAAAAGAGTAGTTGACAATTCAACCATCTATTAGAGTGAACACTAAGGTTCCTCGTTTAGGGACTTTTTTACGTCACACTGTTTTTTAAAAAATTGAAAAAATAATAAAAATAATGATTAGTTAAAATCTGACCTTTATATAATCATTTTAATCTTGTAATAGAGTCAATTAATCATCTCAATTCTAATTTTAAAAGAAAAATAAAACTACAGGATAAATACTTTATCATGATGTTTAATTCATTTATTAGAATTATAGATTTAAAATTTGAAAAAAAAAATTGGCCCAATCAATCTGAGTTGACTAAACTCGATATGAATTCGATTTAAGCGAGTTAATGAGTCTTGTCAAGTCTTTTCAAATTGACTTTAAAAACTCCTCAAGTTTTTTATTTAAAGAAAAAATATAGATTTGAAGTCAGACACATTATCATTGCCCGACGAATCCATTTACTGGTAAAATAAACATTAAAAGAAATTTATAATATAAAAGAAGGTATGGGAACTTAAAAATTGAACCTAACTTGGGGACCCTAAGCGGCGGCCTAGTTCGCTTAAGGCAAGGGCCGAGCCTGATGTTGACTCTCACTTTATTATTATAAAAATTATATACATAGATAGATTATGATGGAGACTATTTGATGACAGAAAATGTCACTTTTAATGACTACTTGAGACGTAAATCTTAGATCTAAGGTTTTAGGCCGAATCAAAGATTTTAATGATAGAAGCTATAAGAAAATCAACTCCCAATACTCTCTCGATAACTCTTAAAAGAATATGACACAAATTTCAACAGAATAATTTTGATGAGTCAAATTCACCGATGAAATTACGTGTTCAATCGAAAACAAAACAAATGTGAAATTGTATTTTGAATGTAATGATCTAAGCAATTAAATGAGATCTACAATTAAGTGCAACTAAAAATTCATTTGCATGCGGGTATGCATCTAGAAAGATACAATAGATCAAATCTTGATTCATATGGCATTCGAGTTGACATTCTAGACTATTCAGGCAGTATAGAACATGATGACTTCGTAGAGTGGATTGAGGCAAGCTTTTGATTGCCGAGATGTCCGACTGACAATCAGAATCAGGGTAAGTAAAAATCTGAGACTGGCACAAAATGAAGAAATTGTTGTCCAGTACTTTTCTACAAACCAATTACAAAAAAAAGAAACCGGACTGTATGCTAAAGAATAGGAGCCGACCCTCCATTATATGGAATTCTGATTAAAACATAATTCTTATTAAAGTAAACCACCTAAAGTTTGAAATGACAAATTTCCCTAAGCTAATTCCTACCGAAAAACTAACTTAGAAATCTAATCTAATTAAGACTCTCCACCGCTAACTCTTTTCAAGTGATCCAGCAATTGTGTCTCACCTCTTGCTTTGTGAACAACAAGGCTTGAATTGCTCAGTTGGGCTTGGACTTTGCTGGGCCAGAGTTGTGGCAGCTTGTTGGGCCAAGGCTTGGACATGATCTTGGACTTGGCATGATATGAATTGGACTTGGACCCTCCTTTACACATGCGCACCGTATTACCTCTTAAAGAAAGGAAAATAAAATTAATTAAATATTCAAATTCTAATAAAAAATGCAAATCCCATCAACATATAACTTAATGAAAATTAAAAATATAAAAAATAACTTCAAATAACTTCTTTAATGCCTAAAACTTGGGAAAAATAAGTTTAAAAATATTAAAATAGATTGTTAAATCTATAATTTTTTTTTGAATTAACGTGTGGAAAATTACGGGATACCCACCGTAAAACCCCCAAGGGTAGACTCCTATCTTTAAGGCACACCAAGATTAGGCCATGAGGGCTCAAATTCGTGATCTCCTACTTCTTGAGATGGGAGATAACCAATTGAGCTAGACGCACGTGGGTAGTTAATTCTATAATTTAAGCGGTGAAATTTCCTAATTTCATCCCTTAATGAGCGTACGTTTCTTCAGTTCCCGTCAGAACCAGCCATTTCAACGTTCCTTGGAAGTACAAAGTTCAACTGACGTTCCATCGTCAGCCCTCCCGGAGCCGACGACCACCATTACCATACCACCATGAGTCTTAGTCACCTACCGGAAAGCGTGCTCCTTCACATCATCTCCTTCCTCCCCGTCAACGACGCCATCAACACCTCCCTACTCGCCAAACCATGGAGGAATCTCTGGACCCTCACTCCTTTCCTCTACTTCGACCAACGTCTCTTCGACTCGCCCATGGCCATAACCTCCGCCGACAACCGTCGCCTCTTTGCCAAATTCGTTGACAGGGCTCTAATCCTCTACAATGCGCCCCGATTGCTTTCCCTGGCCATCTGCTTCGATTACCTCGACTTCTCCTATTGCTCCGACGTCGACTCCTGGATCCGTTTTGCCGCCCGCCGTGGCGTCCAGCAGATCGAACTCAACTTACGTGTCAGTAGAACTGTCAGCCAGAGCCCCGAAGAACACTTTATGCCCTATGAAGTCCCCGTCTTTGCCCTTGCTGCTGCCCCGTTTCTCCGGGCCCTCAAGCTTGTCTCTTGCCTCTTTAACCGCCCCCCAAGTGGCTTTTTCCTTCTCTCCCTTGAGTCGCTGACCCTCAAGCTGACGCAATTGACGGACGACACTGTTCCTGACATCATCGCCGGTTGCCCTCGCTTGGAGACACTGGTCATCAAACGCTGCTGGGGCATTACTCATCTGAAGGTCGTTTCCCAGCGGCTCAAGAACCTTTCAATCAGCTATGTAGTGTGCACGAATGGTTCGATGGAGATCTCGGTGCCGAGTTTGCTCTCTTTTCGCTGTGTTAATTACCATGTGGGTTCTTACAGTATCAAGGACGTGGATTCTCTGGTGTACGCTGAAATCGAGTTTTTGGGTATGCCTAAATATCGTTACTGGTGGAGGAAGATGATTGATGCTATGAGCCATGTTAGAGCTCTCACTTGTCAAAATTTTTGGTTTCAGGTGAATTCATGCTTTTCTTTCTTTCTTCCTTTTTTGAACGATATCAAGGATTCGGTTACTGGTAGATCTGGATATGCAAAATGGTTATTGAGAAATGATAATTGTGGCTATGTATGCTTGTTCAAAGATTCTATAAACTTCTTTGTAGTTGTTAGCGTTTTAAATCATATAATCCTATAATTGCATTTTCTGCCAATGAATCTGAGGTGTGTGCAATGCTCATCAGGTGTGAAGGTTTCTGTAAATTCAGCCCTTTTAATGGTCTAGTGAATGGTGACTCAGTGTGCATACTAGTCACTCATGGAAATCCATATCCATGGAGGCTTTTGCCAATAGGTTAGATGAAGTTCGTGATATAGCTATTGCTGCCTTTTTTGTCATATTTGCTTCTCTGCCAATTCAAATGTGGATCTATTAGCTGCAGTTATGTACTGGGTGGTCATTTTCCCTTTTCCCTGCCTTATGCTTGTTTCTATATTTTTATTCAACAAAATCTTTAGCATTTTCCCCCCAAAAAGGCGGTTGAAGTGATCAAGATCCTCAAGAATGTGAGGTTTTATTTTATAAACATTTAGGAGTATTGTGGGAGAATGAAAGATGAGTTTCAATTGTAGGTTTTGATGAAGGGTGCACTATTTGATGAAAATTGTGAAGAGGATGAAATGGTAATTATAAAGTGTGAACAATTGTCCATTGAAATTGTTTAAATAAAAGAGAAGATACTTGATGGTTACCTTCTTGAAGAATTTAACTAACATGGTGATTAACTTTTATCATTGTTGATTTCTAAGGAAAGCTTTACATGCCATATTGAATTTGGTGTTTCAATTAAGCATATTACCTCAATATAAATCACAATGTTGTCCACAAACCTACAGGGTGCTGGAGTTTGTTGGAATTGTCCACAAACCTATAAAGGTGTGTAGAAGGTTACAAAATTCTATGGAGCCTAGTACAGCCTGGAAGTGTATGAAACTATGTGGAGTAGTGTATTAGTGTATTACTGTGTGGAATACTCTAGCTAAGAAAAGAACTTAAGTGTCTTGGAGAAGAATATAAATATCTAGAGTAGAGTCTTGATGTTGATGGCTGTTAGATATATGACATGTGTCACAATTTTTGTCATTTATGGATTAGACCATCAAGTATAAATAGCAGTTGAGTCTCTCATTTATAAGAAGCAAGAAGAAGTCAAGAAGCCAAGTTGTAGGAGCAAGTTTTTAGTCAATTAAGTAAAGGATTCCTATTTAGCATAGCTTGTTTGCTCTGTTTCTTTCTTGATTGTACAAGCTTTAGGACAATACATCTCGGTCCAAAGGAGTGACTAACTGATATATGTTAGCGCTTACAGCGGAATAAAAAAGAATAATCGAACGGAATAAAATAAGCACAATCCAACACAAGCAAATTTACGTGGTTCGGCCCCAACGGGCCTACGTCCACGGAGCGTGAAAGATATATTATTAAGAGAAGAGAACACAAGAGAAACAGATACAAGAACAATTCTTTGTTCGAACAAAACAACCTGGAACAAAGAAACCAATTTCTTGTCCTTTGATCACTGCTGCTATTCTTGAAGAGCAAACCCCGACGAGATGTCGGAGTCACCAACGCACCCAACACGGATCTGAGATCTGACTGTATGCAGATCTGAATGCTCTTCTCCAACCAACTTTTGCAGCACCTTCTCTCTGTATCGATGACTGTCTGGCAGCACCCTTTACATACACGATTGTATGCTTGTAGAACAGATCAGCTCTACAAGAATAGACCAAAAACAGCCCTCTCTCCTCCTCTGTTCTCTCCCACGAACAGAGCTGCTTGCTGTCTTCTCCCTCTATTTCTTGTTCATCAACGTGTGTAATTTATACACATGCAGTTGGTGGTGCCTTCCCTTTAGCAGTTTCCTAGTATAACTAGGAAACCCAATTTGCGGTGTACTCAAGTTCCATGCCAAGTAGTATTCTAACCTAGTTAGAATACCTTTGCACCGACCCAAATCAACTCCTAATCCTATCAGGTGTCTAACCTCAGCCTTTTACACGAAGAAGTAAATATGGTTAAATCAAGCATGGGCCCGCTGAGAATTTGAGCCACACTCAACAATATAGGCTCACTTGCTTGCTGCATGGGGAGTAAGCAGTTGTCTCACAAGCTTGAATTGGGTGATTTTATAGTTCCCTGTTGTACAACTTTGAAGACTACTCATGCTCAACTCCATTTCTATCCATGATTTCTTCTTTACAGCAAATATAGAACTAACACACGCCTACCTAGTGAGTGGGTAAGTTGCAAGGAAAGCAACCCAAAAGGTGTGATGTGCTTTTATAACCAATGGCTTTTATTTCTTCATTGGATATAAAACTATGATTTTTTCCTACCTATTGGTTTGAGGGAAGAATTTAGGTTGAGTTTGGATGAGGAGAAAGTTTCTTAGGTGGTTTCCCTTGAGTAGGGATTCTCCTCTTGAGGGATTCTCTAGTATCTTGTTTGGCAATCACTAGTGAAAATGTATGAGGAGAAAAGAAGGAATTAGAGGGTCTATGTAGGGGAAACCTTTGTTTCTCCTCCTTTGGGGAAATATTATTTGGCTTGGGAGGGGAAATGGGAGGAAAGTAGTAAATACCAAACAAGGGAAATGAGGGAAATCCTTCTATATTTTTATTCAACAAAATCCTTAGCAATTTTCCCCGAAAAAGGCAGTTGAAGTGATCAAGATCCTCAAGAATGTGAGATTTTATTTTATAAACATTAAGGAGTATTGTGGGAGAATGAAAGATGAGTTTCAATTGTAGGTTTTGATGAAGGGTGCACTATTTGATAAAAATTGTGAAGAGGATGAAATGGTAATTATAAAGTATGAAGAATTGCCTATTGAAATTGTTTAAATAAAAGAGAAGATACTCAATGGCTACCATCTTGAAGAATTTAACTAACACGGTGACAAACTTTTATCATTGTTTCTAAGGAAAGCTTTACATGCCATGCCATATTGAATTTGGTATTTCAATTGAGCATATTTTTTTTTGAATTTACGTGTGGGAAACCGCGGGATATTACCTCAATATAAATTATAATGTTGTGAAAATCGAATCGTACCGTAAAATCATTATACATCTTGAACCGCAAATCGTGCATCGTAAATTCGTAGAATCATAATATTCATAAGTGTTTTCCCTAAAAAATATTTAATATATGAAATAACATTAAATATATCTAAATTGTAACAATATCAGCAATTCTCCAAATTTCTTTCAATATTAAGTGAATATTATATAATTAGTTCATTGGAACTGAAATTTCAATGCTCAAACCCTCAAAAATATAAGAGTAGTATATAATCCAACTATACTATGAAAAGTCAATAATGAACTAAAAAGCCCTCAAAAAATTGAAAAGTCTTAAATGCCCATAAACTCAATCCTTAAAAGCTATTAAAACAAAATGTTTCATGCTTTCATACTTCTAATAATCCCATAATTCTATTATTTATATGAATCATAAGATTTGTTAATAGATACGAATCGTTCCTTTTATCATATCATATGAATCGTAAGATACGAATCGTGTATCGTAAGATTTTAACAACAATGATGAATCCTTTATTTAAACCTTATGTTACTCCATTTTGAGAAGGTGTATATGTAGTTGACCTGCAAGAGCTAGTCTAATATGTTTGGTGTGGTAGCGTCGTGCATCAGTAGAAGTAAGCACAATTGATATACTTTAAGTTGGTGCTTAATTGTTGATGGATTGTAATGTTAAGGAGCCTGACTAATACCCCAAAAGTTTAGACCTAATGAAACACGAAAAATACAGCACTTTATCCTAGGTCATCGATGAATCTCAACATGTAAGCATCATTTACTCGTGAGTTTTTAACCATAAAACCATGTGTGGTGATAAAGCTTCACGACGGTTGCTAAAGAGAAAGAGAGAGAAAGCATAGATGCATATTGAAAAGTTGAAGGATGTTGATTAGAACTAAAAGGTTGAGTTTTCTCCAACCAAGGGAGAATAATGAAGCCAATATAGATCCTCCTTTCTTGGAGATAACCAACCATATTAGCTGTATGAGATGTCCAATTCCAACAAGAACATCAAATTGGGTCTGCCATCAATTGGTGGAATGTGCTACAATAATGTTTGTGTGTATATAAAACCATTATGACACATCACTATAGCACACTCCGCCATTTGATGAATGTTACAGCTGCATGTTATGGGATAGGAGTTTGCAACATGCAGATGAGTTAAAAAGCTAATTTAAGGGCATGCCATGTGAAAAAGGTCATGAGAAAAGAAATTGCAGAATTAGGGAGGTCAAGAGCTATGATTCCCATGCATGGCTTGGATGCAACAAGACATCAATTTTACACAAAAATGAAGTGTTTGATCTGGACAAGTTGCATATATTACAGTGTCCATACAAATAGGTCAAGTAGCTCAAAAGACCTGTGAAGCATCAACAGAAGTTCACAAGGATCCAAATGGTTCAAGAGATCTCTACAGGGTGTTATAGTTTGGTGGAATTGTGAACTGTCCACAAACCTATAGAGTTGTCTTGAAGGTTACAAAATGTTGTGGAGCCTAGTACAAGTGTCTTGAAGTGTATGAAACTATGTTGAGTACTGTATTACTGTGTGGAAGACTCTAGATAGGGAAAGAACTTAGGAGAGTTTTTAAGTGTCTGGAGTAGAGTCTAGATGCTTGATGGCTGTTAGATGTATGCTGTGTCACAATTTTAGCCATTTGTGGGTTATGCCATCAATTATAAATAGCAGTCGAGTCTCTCATTTGTAAGAAGCAAGAAGAAGTCAAGAAGCCAAGTTGTAGAAGCAAGTTTTTAGTCATTTGAGTAAAGTATTCCTATATAGCATTGCTTGTTTGCTCTCTTTCTTTCTTGCTTGTATAAGAAAAATGTGAGCTTTAGGATAATACGTCTCTGTCCAAGGGAGTGGGTAATATAGGTTCACTTGCTTGCTTCATGGGGTGTGAACAATTGTCTCACAAGCTTGAATTTGGTGATTCTATAGTTCCCTGATGTACAACTTTGAAGACTACTCTTGCTTGATTCCATTCCTATCCATAATTTCTTCTTTACAACAAGATAGAACTAACTCGCACCTTTACTAGTGCCTATCTAGTGAGCGGGTAAGTTGCAAGGAAAGCAACCCAAAGGTGTGATGTGCTATTATAACCAATGGCTTTGAGTTCCACATTGGATAAAAACCTATTATTTTTTCCTACCTATTGATTTAAGGGATGAATTTAGGTTGCATTTGGATGAGGAGCAAGTTTCATAGGGGGGTTCCTTGGGTAGGGATTCCCTTGAGTATGGATTCTCCTCTTGAGGGATTATCTAGTATCTTGTTTGGCAATCACAAGTGAAAAGGTATGAGGAGAAAAGAAGGAACAAGAGGGGCAATGGAGGGGAAACCTTTAAGATGATAGACAGGAGGGAGGGAAGGATCCATGGATTGAATGTCATGTTTTTTTGTTTGATTGAGATAAACTTTTTTGATTGGATTGGTAGTGGATAGATCATGTGGTAAAAACACTTCTATGCCTTTTTGATTTTGTTGATGATATGGTCATTGTAATGGTAACCTATTTATGATTTTGATGTTTTATTACTTAGTTCTATACATTCGGTCTGTGTTAGCTTTTTATATTATGCATTTGTGCTTTTAGGTTTGATGCATTTTCTTTGTAGCATATATTGCATTCTTTTGTTGATTGTGAGTTGAAAACTATTGCATTTATTAATATTTTAGAAATAGTTATAAACATTTGCATTATATTTATATTGGTGCAAAAAAATATATACATAATTTAATAAATGCACATGTTTAAAGGTATGCGAAAAACAGTCCCTAGAATGAAAAATATCACACCTAAAAGTGTTCCTTGTGCTCTAGGTTCCAGGACCCTTTGTTCCTCAAGTGTGCCTTGCACTTTAACTACTATGGTTTTTTGCCACCCCTAGCATATGAACTTGAGTTACTCAGAAGGGAAAGGCTTCAGGACAAACCAGCTAGCTTGTTTCTGAATCATCGTCCCCTGTTTTTTATTTTTTGAGATATGTTTCATTTGTTATCTGTGGGGCCTTCACTTCTGGAAAGACCATCCAATCAGGCTCATTTTTTACCCACCCCTAATCAACATTCAATCTCTCTCTCTCTCTCTCTCTCTCTCATGATTCGTATCGGCAGGTTCTCCTGGAGACCATCTCAGGGGATATCTGGCAGGTGTAAATTAAAGTATTTAAAATTGTTACCTGTATTGAGGACATTGTTCTTTTGATCCTTGTTTATTTATTTTATTTTATTTTTAAGATTAGATTTCATTGAGTGGTGATCATTAATTTTCTGATGGATGTGACAACCATTAGGATGATAATGGACTTATATATGACTATATCCATTTCTTGAAATGTCATTCTAAAAACTATGTATGATTATTTTTTTAATTGGTTTTATTTATTTTCATGATTTGTTCACCTATGTTTAACTCTTACTTGTGTTAAAAGGATCCAAGGGTAAATGTTGACATCTCCAAAAAGACATTGCTCAATAATCTAAAGTATTTGGACACAGTGACTCTATCTACCAAATTGGGACTACTTGGGTTAGTCATTTTGCTTCGATCTGCACCCAATCTTGAAACTCTAGTTCTTCGATTTCTTCAACCGATCCCATTAGGCAACAATGATGACAACAGCAGCAGTAGCAACAACAGCAGTGATGTGAGTATTACAATGAATTTCATCTCTCCTGCACTATGTATATTTCTCTGGGTTTGTTCTTTATTTTGTTAGATATCTCAGCAGGGTAAGTGGCAACGGAAATGTAGAACTGAAAGTGCTAATATCTTATAGATGGGAAAATGACTAGGATGATGATGTTGCTGCTGATGATTTCTCAGGAAAGTAATCTAGATGAAATCTTGGATGAGATGCTTATTGGACCCCTTCCCCACCTCAAGAAAATCAAGATAAAATCTTTTACAGGAATGGAGAGTGAATTATTCGTGTTGAAGTTTCTTCTCAAGTGTGGAATGGTCTTAGAGAAGATGACTCTTCTCCCAGACAAAGATGGTTTTAATTATGTCCCAGCAGAGCTTTTGGCAGAGCGATTTAAGGAACTGCCATCATTCCCAAGATCCTCTCCGGATGCTCAAATTGTTCTAGTTTAATTTTGACAGGTGCTGCAATCCTTTCTACGTTTCTTTTGTTGATTTTGTTTATGGTTGAACGTAGAGGAATTTTGCTTCTTGATCATTGGGAAATATGCAGTTTTCTGATGCTCCCAATTCCTTACATGTGCAGATCATGTTTTCATGGTTCAAAGGACTGATGATATGCCATGCTACATTCTGGATGGATGTCTGTTCAACTATCCACATTGGAATTTCATAGCCATCTAGTGTTTTTCCTTTTTTACCACTTTATTGTATTCCATTATGAGTGATTTTTCTTTTATAAAAAATGGTCTTTTTTGTAGTGAACCAATCAAAGATTAGATGCATAATTTGATAATGAAGGATTTGCTTAGAGAATTGGGTGCTATATGTTCCTTGAGGTCAAAGAGAACTTTGTTATAGAACTGCATTGTCCATGGAAGAGTAATTTGCATTTGTATTTCTTAATACATTATTTAATCGTTATCATGGTCATCATAAGCCAAAATCCCATCTATCTGGAGTTGAATTTATGAATTCTTCTTTCCCAATTATTATAAACCATACCCTTGGTTATTCTACAATCTAACATGTTATTCTTTATTCATTTCCTCCATGTTTAGTGGTCGGCCTCTCCTTGTGCCTACGATCTGAAGTCTCTCAATTTTATGTACCGGAGCTGTCTCTGATCTTCTAGTAATATGACCAAACTTTCTCAAGCAAGTTTCTCATAAATTGTCATCTATAGAGTTATTTTTAAACTATTCTTAATGCATTCATTTCTATCTTTAATACTTAACCACTCAGAGCGTGTACACACATCTATGTAGTCCTAGCTTTCTCTATTTTTCTTTTTCTCATTGCCCAACACTCTGCTCTATAGAGAATGCGGATTTGATAACTGTTTTATAAAATCGTCCTTTTAGGTGAAGAAAAGATTCTTTTATCACACAAAGCCTCGATAGCTTGTCTACATTTTGTCCACCTTATTTCCATCCTATTAGTTATATTTAAGTTAAGACCTCCTTGATATGCTACCATAAAGTCTAAGTATCTATACTTATCTCTATGTGCTATGAAGTCAATTTCAATTATATCTGAATGTTCTTACTATCGTTTAGCCCACTTAAGTTACACTCTATATAATTTGTTTTGCTTCTACTAATTTACAAACCAATTGACTCTAAAGGTCTCCTTCACAATTCTTATATTATATTGAGTTGTTCTTTTGTCTCACTTATTAATATTGTATCATCTATAAAAAACATACACCATAGCACTTCATCTTAGATTTGTTAAGTCATTTATGATTAGCGCAAATATGTATACACTTAAAGTAGGTCCTTGGTGGAGTCTCACTCCAACAAAAAAAATCTATTATCTCTACATGGTTTTAGCATTAGTGGTTGTACTATCATACATATTCTTTAGGATTGTATTAATTTTTTAAATTTCTCTATATTAGTTTTCTTGGTACTTTATCATATGCCTTTTTTTAAAATCAATGAAAGTCATATAAAGGTTTTTCATTTTCTCCTTAAATTTCTTTCTAAGTTGTTTTGGTAAAAAATCGCTTTTATTGTTGACTTACATGGCATAAGCCCTAATTGGTTGTCAGATATACTTGACTCTTGCCTAAGACTACTTCCATTATCATTTTTCAGAGTTTCATAGGGGGATTCATGAGTTTGATCGTTTGATAATTAACATAACTTTGAACATCTCTACTGCTTTTATAAAAAAGGGACCACTATACGCTTGCACCATTCATCACGTTTTTTTCTAGATTATTATTTTTTAAATAATTGGGTCAACCATCGAATTCTACTTTTTTTTAAGAAGTGCAAACTTCGATTGAGATACCATCTAGACCTAACATTCTATGTTTCTTCTTCTTTTTTGAACCTTGTTCACTTGTGCATGGAAAAAAAAAATGGCATGATTTCTTCATCCTCATGGTGTGACTAAGAAATCAAAGCATAGACCAGAAGTGGTCGCATGGAAATCGATTCTCAGCTAGAATCATTATTTATTCATCAGCCATGAATTCATCGTTCCAATCTGCATTTTCCTGAATTTCACCAGCTTTATATTTCAAATCTAGTTCCATGTACGGTTCATGCCCTTTCTACTTCATGTTATCCTCAAATAGAACATCTTCCTCCTTTGTGGGCACATCACCTGACCCATCACCTAAAGAATCATTTCCTTCTTCAATTTACTTCAAATTTCCCTCTATCATGAGAAAAAGAAAATAATATCTGAAATGATAATCACTCAATTGAATATCATGGAGGTGACAATGGGCTAAGTTAGCTTCAGTTTATCTCTGAGCAATAGAAGTAATTGACCTAATTCTAATTAATTCCATCATCATAGGCAGATCTTCTCATATAGCTAGAGTTGGTTTTTTAAGTTTTATGATCCTCTCTACCATATCAAGGATCACATCCTCTGCTAGTCTACTTATTTGGATAACACGGGTACCCACACTTCACACTGGATGTGGGATTAATTTAATAGATATACAAAACCACTGCAGACCTCGTATGTCAGGTAAGTCCGAGAGAAGTTGAATCCAAGACCTCTAGTCTAATGTTTAACATAAGTATCCCTATGTCGTATTGTTTTTTATTACTAAATTTGTAGAAGTCTTAACTTTTTTCCCCCTACCATGCATAGATTGTAATTTTTTGTACGAAGTCTACATTTTCTTGTTTTTATTTATTTGAATAACATGAGTACCCACACTTCATATTAGAGGTGAGACTAATTTCATAGATATATAAAACCATCTGCAAACCTCAGGTAAGTCCAGGAGGAATTGAATCCAAGACTTTTAGTCTAATCTTATGAGTTTAGATCAACTGAGCTACTTGTGTGAGAATAATGATTATCCCCATCTGGTGTTTTGTTCTTTATTACTAAATTTGTAAAAGTCTAACTTGTTTTTTCCCTACCATGCATGGGTTGTAATTTTTTGGCAAAGTCAATTTCTGGTGGGCTATGGACATGCCTAAGATGCCTTTCCATTATCTTCTCAACTATTTATTTAGGATTTCTCAATCATCTTAGATTTTTCCTCTTCTTACACTTCTGTATAAGTTAACTGAAGACAAAAATGGATTTTATTTTGTAGATCTCACTTGCATAAATCTAATTAATTCTTACTACTACTTGATTGTTGTATTGCATTTTTTTTGTCACTCATAATGCCCCATTAGTTGGTGCATTTTGACCCAACTTAAAATATTAAACTCAAGTTAATATTTTCAAAGCCAACCAAATTCAAAGTTATTGGTTTAAGGTTGGCCTGAGTTGATAATTAACATTGGATATTGGTGTTAAGAGTTTGATTAAATAGGATTTGGTTTAACAATAAGAGCTACCATAAGTGACCTAAATCAAATATTAAATGACTGAATTCAAGTGTCATCCAATTTTTAATTAGGTAGGCATCTCAGTTGACCTCAAAATTAATTATCAAACTCAGGCCCCACGACCAGATTAGTTCAAAAATACCATATCTTGATTATCTCAAGGAGGTATAGTGTGGTTTTGTATTAATTACTACAAGGGCTACAATAATGAACTCACCTTTTTGACATATATTATATTAAATCAATGTAGAATTCTGAATTGAAGTTTAGATTAGGTATAAATCATCTATCTTGAATATTAATTTTAAAGCTGTACAACTTTAAAATTATAAAATAAACATTTTCAAATTGGACAAACAATCATATAACCTCCAAGTTATGAGGTATTAATACGTCAAAATTTTACTAGGTTTAATTTGAGTCTGGTAAACTCTAATTTTTTTCTTTCTTTTTTTTATAAAAATAGGTTAGGTCTTTTCCTCAATTTTTGAGTGTAAAGTTGTACGCACTATGATGGATTTTATATAGTACTTAACATGAAGAAACGGTAGGTAAATATCAATTTCATATTAAGTGGCTAGATAATATAGCACTTTGTATATATACCATTTGCGCACATGTGCTTGTGATTCTAAAAGATTAACATAAGTAATTTTGTGTAAAAAAAATGTCTCACTTAGTGTAAGAATCACACCAACCCATATCAAAATTTATAGACGTGTTTATCCAATGCACAAGTTTTAAAATATTTTTCCCGAAAAATCTCTTCTACTTATCTAATTGAAGTACTAAATGAACTTTAAAATTATTTATTTATAAATGAGTTTAAGTCAACCACTCAAATATCTGCCATCCTTGCTTCTTTAGAGGGGCATGGGATGTAGATCGAATCAATGGTTGTGATTAAATAGTGCATGATGTGAGTAGACCATTTACTTTAACATGGATCATCGAGAGAGGGTGGGACCTAGTTGAGAAAGGAAGACTTGACTTGACTTGTATCGGTGGGCCCGACTGCCCGCATATGACAAGTTCCACGTTCCCTTCTGAAGTGACCTTAGATTGGGCCCACATCCTCAATCAGACAAGACGGTAAGAAAGAAGGTATGTCGGGTCAACGGTCTTTAAAATGCTACGTGGCAAAAAATAAAAGATGGTCCCACCCTATCCCAATCCATATCTTATTTCCGAATTCCACGCATATCATAGCTGATTGCATGGGCAGTTGGTCCCACCAGCGGCAACGGATTGCTACGTGAGATTGTCTCCATTCCAATTCCCAACCGAGGGCCATCTTTCCTCTTCAGTAGTCAAGGGAAGGGATCTCGATTGAATTTTTTTTTTTTTATAAAAAATGGCCAATATTTGTAGATATTGTGATATCGGACAATTAGGGCTTGAAGACTCGATGGATAATGACAAACTTAGGGTTTGAAATTGGGTTAGGTCGGGTTAGATTGGATTTCAATAAATTTAACTTAATTTATATTAAAATTATTGAATCTGACTAGATTCAACCTGAATTACCGATCCGAGTTAATCAATCTGATTCGATCCAAATTTCTGACTTGACTCAACCTAAATGCTATTTTATAACTCGGTGCAATTGACTCGGGTGGATTGCTTTTAAATATCTCAACTCGATCCGACTCGAATTTCATGTGGGTTAATTTTTTTCCTACATAATCTGACTCGAGATATACAAAAACATAACCCAAATCCATTGATTCTCAAGTCGGATGTTGCGGGTCGGGTTTTTGTTTCACCCTACTCACAAAGAAAAGTTAGACCACTTTGAAATGTGATTAAGTGAAGTAGTTCGGCTAGTTTTATTAAATGTGTTTGGGGCAAGTTAGATTTTTTATTTTTTTTACACGTTAGAGATTTTAATCTACTTATTTTGGTAGAAATGAAGATTTTGAGCTTAGAATTATTCTAAATAACTAGATCTTATCTTTTTAAATTTAAATATTTATTAAAAACTTTCTAAAACTTTTCATTTAGTAAAACCCATCTCTCCTATCATCTAATGACAATGAAACAACAAAATTTTAATTTGAATAGATTTTCTCTTGATCTTCTGAATTTAAAAACCTCTAATATTGAAATTTATCCCTTGTCAAAATACATTAAATTTGTGCAATTTAGAGATTATTGTGAGGGCTAGGTGATTTTATGTTCTTTGTTTCATTTGAAAGGGGGGCATCTAGGGTCTAATTTTCTCATTACAAGTGACCATCTTTTTAGTATTCTCATAAACTTCCATGTCCAAAGTCCACACACGATATGAATAGATAGTTAGATATTTCTTCATATGGCAAGGAAAATGCAAGGGAGTGGACATGATGTGACACAATTTTAATTTTAAATCTTTATTTTAGATGATGGAAACATACGTGGTGATAACATTTCTATCTATTGACTCTTCTTCATTGTTGTCAATATAAAAATAAATGTCTTTTCCATTGTTATTTTACTTACATTAATTTAAAAAAATTTTAAAAGAAGGAAGCATAAACATATACAACTTGATTATACATGCACCGCCTATTCCACAATAAAGAAAAATGTTTTCCCTTCTCCGAGGAAGAGAACTTTAGCATCTTGAGAACTCTATTTTCTTCGGGAGAAGGGATCTTAGCAAGAGAATTTATACTTTTTCAGGTGTTACATTTGACTAATCTTTGAGATGTATGTAAACTTCTAACTGAGTACAAAAAAAGGAGAGTGGCTTTTTTGTATTGAGGGGGATTTTGTGTTGTGAGGTCTAGGCCCACTATTGGGCCTGGATAGTCTGTTGGGCTCGGCTCAAGCTTGTAACTTAAACCCTAGTATATAAATTTATCTCTTTCTCTGTTTTAAGGAAGCCTGTGTAAGATTAGCTGAGGCAGAGGCTGAGGCTGAGGCTGAGAGTGAGAGAAGAAGAGAGGAATTTCAGAGAGAAAGACAGAGGGTGGCTAATTCATGTAATCTGGGGATTTTTATTCATAGTGAAAATATATCGCTCTGTGGACATAGGCAATCTTATCGAACCACGTAAATTCTGTGTCGCATGTGTTTGATTGTGTGATTTTTGCATTTTTCTCCAACATTTTGATCCAAAGACCTTCAACTAAAAAGGATGGAAATTGACCATCAAATTAACCCGTCAGGATTTTGTTGATTCAGTTGCTATTATTCAAAAATTTTTCCATTCAATTTTTTTTTTTTTTTTAAACTTTTTGATAGCTTTTAATTCTTCTTTCTTCCATTATTTCGTTTTCCTTTTAGAAAATGCAGTAAATTCCATTTTTTTTAAAGGAAATGAGGCATATCTACCCTTTTACTACTGAACTGTATACATCACATTCCGACCATAAATTTGGTCCTACTTTGCTGCATTCTGCTCTTGTTCTTGACATGATAAGAACCCCTGTAGGGGGGACCTCTCATTAAGGTCTTCTCTTTCTCTTATTCTTCTTCAGATTCTTGAATAGTCTGGTTGCGGTCTCAGGCTCTCATTTACATGATCCTGAAGACGTTTTAATGACTATGGCTCTTTTCTAGCTCTGTTTCTTCAGAACAAGGCAATGAAGGAACAGCCTCTGATTGAATTATCTCTTTCTTGTCTGCTGTTTTCCTCTGCTGGAACTTAAGCACTCAAGAATCTTTTCTGCCCTTGTGCCAGTCCTTGTCTGGAGAGTTTAATGGGTTTCAGATTTCAGATACATCCTTGGTCCTTTCCCATGGAAATCCAACAAGTGCAGAAGAGAAATCGATTTGTGTTTTTAAATCAGGTGACTTGTAAATGGGCTACTCCTAGTTTGCTGGTGAATTAGTAAAATAGCCCAGGTTTTGGATTTAAATAATAATTAAAGCAAATGAGCAACATGGTTAAGTTGAGCGAACCTCACGCAATTCAACTTCAAACTGATCTAATAGTTTTGAATGCAGTCAACACTTGATTAACAATTGCGTTTGATTGATACAAACTACAGTCATTTTTATCAGTTAATTGAAGAGTAATGATAAGAATATTGGGGTTTTAAATAATAAAAAATATTATCTAAGTGGTGAAAGGTATACTAATTTTTTTTAACAAAAAATATAAATATTCCTATCATTTTTCTTATTCAAAACTTTTTTTGCTTGATGCTCAATTAATCTAAAAGGACTCATGGTCGTTCTTATTTTTTGTAACAAGAAATGATTAAGTGCAGAAAATCTGATCATGGACCTAGCAAAATTTGGACCTGATTACTTATCTAAACAGAGCCTGATTTAAAGTTTTGTGACCTGAATTTAAAATAAATCCGTATCAACTAACCATTTAATAAACAAATAAGTAAGGAGTTGAGAGTTATTGACCCGGAATTCGAATTGACACGACCTGGACTAACCCGCTACTAAGTGTACCTTGAATTAGACCCTGTCAAAATTTGACTCAACCCGATTATCTAATCTAAACCTGAGTTTTAAAATAGGTATGGGCTTAAAATCTTGACTGAAACCCGAAATAGATCCATGTTGACTAATCCATTTAAGAAATAAGTAGTGCGTTAGGATAGTTGATCCGAATTAAAATAAGATCGAGCCCAACTCAATGCTAGGTCTACTTGACCATGATAAAGTCACGTCCTACGTATCCACCATCTATTAGAAAAGTTCAATGTTTTAAAATTTCATATTTTACCAATAATGATGGGATATGCAGGAATTGATTTATTACGGATACGTCTCCTGCTCTTGATCATTTCTCTTTGCTAACTGATACATACAAAGGTCAAATGCTAAACTCTCAGATGATTGTTGACCTTGACACCGAAGTTAGTCGTTGGATCATCCTAACCATCGATTTGGAAAAAGAAGAAGAAGCAGCAATGATCAAATCTAATATACTAGAAAATCCACTACATTGTGTGTATGTTTCTCTTTTTTAAACATATTTAATAGGTCCATTGTAAATTGCAGTCCATATAGTTGAGTTTAGGATCTAAAACCTTTGGATCTTATTTCTTATCCATTTGTAACAAAATTTGATCCTAAAATGGATCTACAATCCTATTTGTATTATGGACCCATGAAGCCCATTGTGTAGGGCAAAAATTGAGAAATGAGAGTTAATTAATAAACTAAACCAGCCATTGATTGATGAGTTTAGAACGGCCAAGATCACAGTATTTGATAGGGTGGAAATTTGTACTGAATTCACATAATTCCTTGCCAATCTGCTTCAGTGAAATTAAAAAAAAGAACATTTTTTTTTCAAAAGCAACACTCTTAGTCCAATCTTCTGTTTTTAAGTGCACACTCTTATCTTTGACAAGACACGTGCAGTCTATGAGAGGGCATTTTCTTCTTGTGGGATCCCCATCTCAAATATGAGATATGATATTGATAACCATAATAATGATGTTGTTAGTTGACTGGCACTATTTTGACATGCTTTATATTTGTTGGATATATATTTGTTTTATGATCAAGGTGTCGAGACTTCTTAGGTTACTCGATTAATTTTGGAGCATGTGCAAGCTTTCTTATCTATACGCACTGGATACTTTTATAATAAGTGGTCCTTTGGCAAGGAGAGAATCAAACTCAAGACTCATGCTTCTTGAAGATGGGTTCCTGACCATTACTCCAACCCCTTTAAATTCTTATTAGATCTTAACTTGAAAGTATTTTCAATCAAAAGGTTAAATAAGATTTTAGATGGGCAAGATATTTTACTTTTCACTTTTTCCTCCAAATCATTACCATTATCATCATCTTCATGTTGTTTTTTTTTTTTTAATTACGTGTGCTCGAAACCGTAGGATGCCCAGTGTAAAATCCCCGCAGATGAGCCCACTACCTCCTAGGGCACACCAAAATGAGTCCAGCGTATTCAACCTGACCAGTTATCTTGATGCATAGTTGTCAAGGAGTGCATTTAATTTAATAAATTTGATGGGAAGCTGATTCTTTCTATGTGTAAATTACTATACCCATCATGAGGAGCAGGTGGTTCTAATAAATTTATCCATTTACTTTTCTAATCACTTGACGATTATCCAAAAAAAAGGTAAAATTTTCAAAAACCAAATTTCAATATATTTTGGTTCTAATCAGACAAAAGGATGGGTGAGAAAGCCAGAAGTATCCATTAATTTGATATTAGAAAGAACAAATAAATTCAATTCTTGTGTTATAGCTACTCCACACATGCAATTCATGGCTAACTTTTTGATAATTTCGAATCTCTTAGTTCTAAGACATGTATAATAATTGGGTTGATTTTGATTGTTCAATGAGATAATTTTTTTTTATCTTCAATAAAATATTTTAATTCAAACAACTTAGATATTGAGTTTGTATTGTCCAACGACTACAGCTTTTAGGGAAAGGTTGAAGATTTTTTTTTATAATACGGGTATCTCCACCCTATATTGGATGGGAGATTACTTCCATAGACGTGTAAACTTCCGAATCTACAAACACCGGTTAAGTTTGTGGGGAGTGACCGGTTGAGATTGATGTGAATCGAACTCAAGACCCCACTTCATGAGGTGGACATCTTGACCGTCAGGCCAACTGCTTGGAGTCAAGTTGACATGTGTAAATCTCTCAATCCACACCGATTAAGTTTGTAGAGAAATCCCGTTGAGATTGAGCGTGGAATCGAATTCAAGAACCCAATTATAAGATGGACATTTTGACCATCAAACGAACGACTTGGTGTCAAAGTTGGACATTTTGGTTACAAGCCATGTTCCATTGTTATTAGCATAGTTAATCATATTGTGCTTCTACAACATGTCGCCTTGCATTGTTAAATAAATATTGAAAAGCTGCTTTGCTTTGTAGCAGAAAAGAGAGTTGCAATTGAATTGGTTTCAGTTTCCGTTTTAAAATTGGCCCATGAGATTTTGATGGCCAGGATTTCAGGCAGGAAATGGAAGTGGGAGGAAGAACTCATCCATTGAAAATTTCTTGAGCTGAAGATGCAGTAAATATTAGAAAGGGAAAAAGGCTTCCTTAAGCGGAATTCACAGCTGATTTAATCTAATCATAATTAACAACAAGCGAACCCTAAAATGAGTTTCCTTCTCTAGCTCATGACTTTAGACTCCAATGGCGGTGTTATCCCTTCCTACTGCAACATTTCAATTTCCTTCTTCAGTTCTGATTGTTCCATTGATTGTGCCCCGGAATCCATTTCGGGCATTTGGGGCTTGAGTAATTGGAAAGAACTCTAGAATTCAGCAGCTCTACAATGGGGGTGAATTTCACGCAGCGAGGCGTTTTGTACTGATTTATCGACGCGCCTCGACTGAGAGCATAGTCCATGAGCTTGTCGAAGGTGCCCGTCTCGACATCCTTATCTCAAGGGGGCCGATTGACTTGTCGGAAACCCGGCCTTGCGGTATACACTGTTGAGAGATTCTTCAATTGTAAGGCAACAGTCCTCAAGACCGAAGGAGGGATAGGAGTTGCGCCGTGTCGGAGCTCCCAGTAGAGAACATAGTGACCGGGGATGGTCGTGGTGTCGGCATAGCTAGTATACTCATTCAGAGATGCATCAAATGGTTCAAGATGGTTTACAGCATTCTTCACTGCATTCTGCAGCTCCACCTCGTCAGTCTTATCGGAATCGATGCTCAGAACCACATTCTTCCGACATATGAAGCTGAATTGGGGAGCCTTGTTCTTGAATCCATCAACTCTAAGAACATCTCCAACTCTATAGCGATAAAGACCTAAGAAATCCAATCACACTGTTAGTGTTAGAGAATGGGAATATCTAAATCTATCATCAACACCTAAATATATCCTAATATCCATATTTGAGGTATGAAATGAAGAACTAGTTTATTGTAATTTAAAGCCAATTGTCGATCATACCGGCGTAAGTGGTGACAACGAGCTCATACTCGTGTCCGAGCTCGACATCGACGAGATCGACCAAATCCCTTTGCTCCTTTTTCGTTGAGCGATTTGGGAATTGAGTTCGACTCTCCGACTTCATTGTTGCGATGAAAAGGCAGGAATTCGAAGTAGGCCATGGTGGGAATGAGGGTGTATGAGACTTCACTTGGGTTACAGAGAGGATTGAGATTAAGGCCAAAGTAGCATTCAGAAGAAGCATACATTGTGCAAGTGAGTGGAAGGGCATTGCTGTAATAATCGAGTGTTGGAATGTACTGTGACATAGTCCCAGTCACTATAACATCTATATATTTGGTATTAGGCCACAATCGAGTTATGATCCCTTGCCAGGAATCCTCACTGCATTCATTTTCAATGAATTGTGCCAGCACTGGATCGGGTTTTAGGATTTTCATGACTGCTGCTCTCACACCAGGGTCTGTAATTTGTGCATTCAAGGTGCCGGTCCGGATGTCATTGCAGAGTTCAGTCCAATTCTTCTCCAAGAACCGGATTGCTCGAATGAAACCCGAAGCGAACACGGCGCCTACTCGAAGAACTTGCATGTTCTGGCAAAGTCCACAGAGCAATTGAGAGTACATGCTCTGGTAGGAATCTGAACAGAGGATGGTCTCATTTGGGCTAGTGTAGTCGTGGTAGGGATCGTAAGGCCGCTCCTTGAAATGCCGGCTTTTGTAATAGCTGGTGAGAACCGGGCGGGCAACCAATCCTCCAGGAGTCTTAGCTTCAGATTTCACAAAGTATAAGTACATTCCTTTGCCTTGTTCTAAGCCAGGGACAAACTGGCTCATTACAGGCATGAGAAGGCTATAGAGGAGCGATCGCCTCTCGAGCTCTTCTTCGATGGTCGGCATCAGTTTCCGCTCTCCGGCCGATGTCCCAGAGCTGCAATACAACAGCCATACCACAAAAGATTAGTCCTCTTAAATTGTTGAATGAGGAGAGAGAGTTTGAGTATGATTTTGGGACTCTTAATACAGTTAGACACTTAAATTTGTTAGGACGCTTCTTTATTTTTTTATAAATACACAGCTGTTGTAATTAAATATACAACATCATAATAAAATCTCTCTTTTCCGTGATTTTTTCCCTTATGGGTTTTCCACGTAAATACAATATAATTTTAGACAAGTTCAACAAATTTGATTCATGAAATTAGCTAGCCTTCATACCTAGTGAGGAATTCCGAAATGGGCTGTGAGCAAAGGATTGGAGAAGTATCGCCATTGGCAATTCTCTGTATATCTGGCTGCAAATCCTCGTAGGTGACAACGGGCAGGAGTTTCTTGAAGCTCTCACGGTCGGTGTGGCCGGTCATACCGTACCGGTGCAAGTACTCAACATCGACATTGCGGGAGAGTATCTCAGTTAGAACTTTCTTTTGAACTTCACCGGCGTTGATTGTTACATCCTCAATAAATTGGAGAGCCTTGTTGTTCTTTTCAGAAAGATTTGGGTCGATGAAAACTGTTGAGTCACCCTTGGGAGCTTCTGGCATGGTCACTGCACTACAAAATTACCCAAGAAGAAGAAAGAGAGAATAGAGGGAGATTGGAGAAAGGAGGCGGTTTTCTAGTATGATGGGAGAGGAGGAGAGGAGGGATATATATAGTGAAATGAGGGGGTTTCTACTGCTGATAAATATATTACTAAAATAATAGATATATATATATATATATATATATATATATATATATATATTTATAGAAAGTGATTGGTGCACATTGCACAATATTTTTTATTTTTTAAATTTACGTATAAAAAATCACGTAAAACTTCTACGAGTAAAATCTACTACCCTAAGATACACCAAGGTAAGGCCACAAGGGCTCGAACCCATACAATCATCTTCTTTTCGCTTTTTTTTTTTTTTTCCGAATGGATATTTCAACTAATTTTAGTGCACTAAGTATAAAAATATTGTTTCAGTTTTTTTTATTTTTTATTTTTTATTACACTGACCTTGTCTACTCTCTCCTCTTCTATTTCTCTATATAATATTTTTCGTACTACACACTCATAGAATTCACTTTTGAAAAGCTATGCCATTACATATAAATCTAAACATATGATGCATATATACAAAATTTTATACTCATCTTAAGTACAACATGGAAAGACAAATAGAAAAAGGGGAATAGTTTATTTTATTGTTCATTGTTGGATGAATTAAATGATTAAATTTAATTTAAAATTTATAAAATTTGTCACACTTCTATTATTTAATCTTTTCATAAGTTAATAGTTTTTAAAAAATTGAAAATATATGTATTTATAAATATATATTAAAAAATTAATGAATTATTTGAATTTTTAATAAATAAACTGAACGTATTTTAAATGATACTATTTTTATCATACAATGATAGCGTAAGATCATTTCTGGATCTAAAATATCATTTTAATCTTTTGATAATATGGCAGTTAGTTCATTGCCACAAAAGCATTTTAACCAAAATTGTATTTTAATTTAATGTATTAAATTGATTTCAACATAATTTATGAGATCTTTGTACTCAAAAAATTAATTGAATGGTGGTTACGTGAATTTCACTGTTAAATAAAGTATAATTTTAAAAGTATTTCTATAAAAATATTCCTCCTTTGACCTTGTTAATGTAATCTAATTCTTTCTTTCTCTATTTTGGCTTGTGGTTGAAGGAAACCGGCGAACCGTATAGAACCCGCCCTATCTTTCTTTTTGTAAAGGGTGGAGTCAAGTTTGTGCGCGGTAAGCAAGGGGAGGCGGAGGTGATTTCCACCGGCAATCTCCGGTAATCACGAAGTACGTACAAGGGTACATGCTTGCATGTACTGCGGGTGTTCCTCAAAGAAGAGGCATTCTCCCCCTCACATAAAATTAAACTGTATGCCCTTTTTCTCAATTTTATCTCTCTCTCCTCAATGTGGCAGGTTTTTTTTGTCTTTTAATTTACATATAAGTTGAACCATTTTCAACTTGTCTTTTAATTGTAAAAAAATTAAATTAATTTTTTTCTTTTTCTAATATAAAGACATAAAGATTGATAGTTGAATTTAGACAAATCCATCAATCAAGTATTTCGCTGCATGTATAAATTTAATAGTAAATTGATCATATTAATCATATGAACATTATTTAAAAGTTTTTTTGAAGACTTATCAGGGCCGGTTCTAGCTAAAGATGGAATAGGCCGCCACCTAAGCCCTCCACCAATGCGATCATGACTTTACTCATAATCTCAGGGCTGCACTGCGTCTAGGGCCTTTGAGATTTCAGGCATCTCAGGGCCAACACTAAGATTTATTTACTTTTAATTTGATACACATGAGTGGAAGGAAAATACAGATATACATCTAAAGAAAGAAAGAATTTAGAGGAATGTTTTATTTTGGAGATTTGATAGGAGTCCGATCTGATGACTAATTACTTGCACGTCTTCTCATCCATGTGAGGAAGATGGGAGAGCTACTTTCCTTAATCTAAGGGGAATGACTAACATAACATACTTCCAATTCAACATTTTTTGAGCCTTAAAATTTATAAATATTGGAAAGGCATAATTATTTTATATTTCAATTTAATAGTGTATTTAGTTTTAGTCGAGGTCAATTTAAAACATATTATGATAATTCTTGAGAATAATTGATTATAGGAACCTCTCATTGCAATGTATAAAAAAATTCACTCTTAGAAGTTTATTAGGTTTTTACCATATAGATATCTTAAATTTCAAGCAGGGGTCAAAAAAAAGGGTCTCGGCCGATATTTTTCTCTCCTTAATTTTTTTTTTAATACAAAAATAGCCAATATCGGCCGATATGATGCGGTTGAGATATTGTGATATCGGCCGATATGATGCGGCTGAGATATTGACATATCAGCCGATATTCGGACCCTTGTCTTCAAGTATGAGTAGTTAGTGAAGTTTGATACATGGGGCTCATTTAAAATGAATTTATTTAAAATACATGAAATTTGAAACTGTCACAAAAATGTTGCCCATATACTTTCGTCCATGCCTCACATTTGCTTTTGACAATAAAGTGAAAAATAAAACACATGTAAATATATAAGTCATGAGTAGATTCAGTTCAATATGTCAAGAATTTTAGAACAAATGAAATACAAAAAATCAAATTTATTCTATTCTATATTAAGTTAGCCCAACTTGTCTCCAAGGTGTTGGCCGAGTGGTTGGTCCCTCCACTATGAGGGATTGAGTTCCTGGGTTCGAACCTTGTGGTGGCATCTGATAAAACTTGAATGAATGCAAAGAAGATTAGCATGACCCCTGTGCAAGGATGACACGCCCTATTCGAGAATTGGTCCAATTTTTTTAGTCTACATGGGTGTAGGTCAACTGGTTAACCTCCCACCTCAAAAAGTGGGAGGTGCCAAGTTCGAGCTCCCATGACCTAACCTGGTGTACCCTAAGGGCAGTGGGTATCACCCGTGAGGGTTTTTCGCTGGATTTCCCATAGCTTCCCACACGTAAATTAAAAGAAAAAAAAAAAGTTAGCCCAACTTGACGCTTATACTCTGAGCTAGGACTCCTTCAGTCATATGACAACTCATTGATAATTCTCAATTCTCAAAAGCTCCTACTATCGTCATATAATGAACCCTCTCTAGTAACATCCTAACAAATCAATCTATGATAGCTCACTTTGGACAGGTAGCCATTTCCACATCTATAACTACTTTAACAATGGCACTAGTTAGCTCTTTCTTAGGTTGTTTTCACTGGGATTCAGCATAAGATATGATATCTGCTTTGATATCAAATGTTTGGTACCTAATCAACACGTCAAATGTCACAAATATTACTGATAATTTATCAGCAAAATATCATTATCGTGTCAATAATGGGTTATTTATCATTAGTGCGGTAAATTCCGATAAATTTCTGATAAAATTATGTTAAAAATGCAATAAATGGTAATATTGCGATAATATTCCAATTTCTTCTTAAGAAATCATTGCAATAATCTTAATAAAATTTCTGCAATTATTTAAAATATTTTAAAGATTGTAGGTTAATTATTAAATTGTATTCTAATATATTGTTTGTTCATGAATTACTATTTTTTAATGATAGGTTCTCATTAATTTTTCAGTTAAAACCCTAGAATTTTAAAATATCCCAATATTATTGATCGTCGTTAATATCCTATAACAAAATTTGTGAAAATGGTCTAGCGCTCATGGAATGTGAAAAATCATTTTATTTTTTATATCTCATACTAGACTTGCCCAACTAGGTCTCACGAATCACTTGACAAATTATCAATGAATATCAACGTAACTATTGGCCCTTTGTAAACAAAGTCTTAGTTGAAATCCTGAAAATCAGATAATCATTATAATTACTTTGATCCATGAAATGAATAGTAAAAGGATCACAATGAATAGTTGAATTCAATGTTAGTAATTAATTACTATAATCAAGTGCGTATAATAATGATAATTACTAATATTATTAGTATTACTACTATGCCACAATGGTAGTCACCAACTAAAGTATAAACGGGTCAGACTCTCAGAGACAGGCAATGAGAGATTAGGGATCTGGCAAAGTGTTTAGCTATAGTAGATTGTAATTATCTCTTATGAGTTTTATTTTATTATTTTTATTTAGAACTATAGATTTATTTATTTAATCTTGGAATTGTATAGTTTTAGAACACTTATTATTTTTACCTGATTTCACATTAGAAATAGAAAAGTGTTCCAAAGGACTATATTAAACTAGCATATTGGCCCATAAAGCATATGTATAAGTGCATTGATAGAAAAATACTAAAAACTGCAAGTTTATATTCAAGTAATTATTTAATGATTCTTTATTTTTATAATTAAGGTGTTCATGCTTTTTAGAGCACCCGACTAATCCTCAGGACATTGCAAGCCTCCCTACCCTCACACGTGACTGCATTTCGATTGAGGGTAAAGGGGGGTGATGGGGGGTAACCCCCTATTACCCTTGTTTGGTAATTGGGGGATAATGGAAGAACACCCCTCTTTATCCCCCCTTATCTCACTTTTTTGAATACCCTTTCCATACAAAGGGAATTTATTTGAATACCCTTACCCCTGGATGCACCTCTCTGAAAATTTACCCTCCATCCAACATGGTAATTCTACTGGGAGTGGCCTTTGGAGGTAGAGTGAGAATCGAACTGAGGACTCTTGCTTCTTGAGGTGGTTCCTGTCCATCACTCCAACCTCTTTGAATAAATTATTTAATGATTTTTTATGAAGTTGTAAATAGAAAATGTATCATTTTTTACCCATTTTATATATAGAAAAGTTTCTACTACTTTTTGTTAAAACTTTTTTGTATATTGCACGTATAATAAAATCCTAATAATAAACTTTCAGCAATGTTTATCTGAAAGACTGAAAAAGGGAGCTAGTACTGACATTTAAACTATGGAATTTACTAATGGGATCCGTCACAGACTTTGTGTGACTATTAGGAGCCATGTGTGGTACAGGCTGGCTCATTGAAGAGATGATTCGGATTGAATGGACATGGGCAATTGGTCCCTAAGGCTAATAATGGTTCATAACTAGGGTTTTTTCTTTTTCACATGGGATGATTCTAATTTTTTAGATGATAACAATGTCACATGATCTATTTAAGATTTTCCTGCTATATTGCATCAATGGACATACCTAAGATGCTAAGATTGTTTGCAGGTCAATTCTATGAAAGAAGAAGGTATGGAGCTTGAAATGGCTCATCTCTTTCATTTCCCATGGCATGGCACACTTGCACGACCTATGGATGAATTATTTGGTTGGCCATATCAACGGACGGAATGATACACTCGAATGAAATGTGGCTTTCAATCATTATCATCATTATTGTCATTATCGTAAAAGTTTTAGACTACTTTTGATCAATGGTCTAGAGGCCCTCCACATGAATGATGACAAATTGTAATAACATTAAAGCGTGACATACGTAGACATGAAAAAAGAGAATCATTAATGACTAAAATAATTATGTTAAAAGGACAATTGTAAATATACCTTTTATCTATTTGGTTTTTTTTCATAGGGTTCTTATTTCATCAATCTAAATTGACCCTCCATGCACCTCTAATCTTTTAAAGTGAAATTGTTAGTCATTCTAATTTGATATCTATCTAGTTGATAACGTAGTTTCGATTAAAATCATTCTTTTATAATTGATGGTAAAACTTAAGAACTAAAATCAAAGAGTAGGTATTAAATTAAGATATGATTTAGTCTCTAATATGACTTCAAGAGTCATGATTTAGATCCTATCGTATGTCTCGGTATGTCTCAAAGAGCCGAGTGCTATGCATTCCCTTATAAAGAACATAAGACATTGTTTCATAATATGCTTTTGTTAAAAAAATTATTTGAAAGTATCCATTAATAAGTTATAATTTTTTTAAATATTTTATATTTTATACTTGAAATGACATTTAGTGGTTTTTTCACTAAATAGTTTGAAAAAGAAAAAAGAGATAGAAATTAAGCTTTTAGGCTAATTTTAGGCTAATTTTTTGAAAAATTAAGCTAAAATTTCATAATTTTTTTGAAATTTTAGACTGAATTTAAAAAAAAAATTCAACTATGTATTGAAATTTCAAAAGAAAAAAAAAAACCGTCCAGAAAGGTCAACTCCGATATTGCAGTCATCTTCTAAATGTATTACTTTATTATTTAAAAAGGTCTTAAATATATATTTTTTTTCCTCCTATGCCATAAAAGATCGCCAGGTCAGAGTTGGAAGGGTAATCTCACGGTGACGTCACACCACATCAGCTTAAACGTGGCAAGGCGACACGTGGTCCCAACACCATTTCTGTCGCCGCATGTCTTCTGGCGGCCCGAGCCGTCTATCTCGGAATTCCACGTGGCAGAGAAGTGATTTGTCTTGTCCGTTCAAAGTGTCAAGAATCCGAGGCGATGGGTTGACAAGTCAACTCCCGGATCGTGAATCATCAAATCGCGTGAAAAGGAAGGGAAGGCACGGTCCAGATTTAGCGACCGAGGAGAGAAATGGCGGGAGAAAAGGAAGGAGACGGAAGCGGTAGCTTCAAGGCAGGGTTTGCATGGGAAGGGTGCCCTTCAAGTTGGCTCCTTGTGCTTGGTGCTAGGGTTTTTATAATTCACTTAACAACTTGTAGAAGTGAATTTTTTTTTTTTTTTTTATGATATCTCATTTGCATTTGAAAGATGATCATTAATGGGTTATATCAAAACAATCTTAAAATTAATTTTTTCTTTTTATCTAAGCTAAAAATTGTATCTTTCAATGAATCATATTAAAGAGTGAGTCTCACTGATTAAAAAAAAAAATAGTTGAACAATCTAAATAGAGTCGGATAAATTATTTAATTTTATATTTTTTAATATTAAAATATACAATTTGCTGATGAAAATGAACATGAATTGAGATGAAATTTAAATCAAAAGACAGACCTAATAATATTTTTTTTTTATTGTTGACATGGTAAGATTATTATTTATATAATCCAATTGTCATTATTATGGTGGGTGGGGTTGGAATGTCTAGGTGAGGAGAATGTGTTGTATTACTTGGAGTGGAGAGTTGGAATGTCACATGAAAATGTGTGTGAGAGAGAGGAGGAAACATATTGATTAGTGTAGAGATTATCGTTCCCTTTGACTAAATGGGGCTCTCCAATCTCCAATACTCCCCTCAAATCCATGCCCTTCTCCTCTGTCTCCCATAATCCTATCTATCTCTGTTCACTACATATTAAATAAACCCTAATTTGTCCATTATATTCCAACAATCTCCTTGACACCTTCCATCCCACCATTATCCTCTTTTCTTGTGTAGTGCTCTCATTTTCAATTTAGTGCACTCTCTCTCTCTTCTCTCTCTTAGTTTAAATTCTTCAAAGAAATTACTAATCCTTATAAAATTTAAAGGTTACATGCAAGAGTGGTTAAATAGGAACAACTTATTCATCTGTTGGGGGCAATTAGATGTGTATTGAAATCCTACGGTAGAGAGTGATTCATTCAATATTTACACGTGGCTCCATGACAATCATCAAAATTTGAAAATTTAAAGAAAATATAACTTCAGTGTGGATCGAATGAATGAATTCAGAAAAGATATGCAGAAAATATAACTTCAGTGATTGGATCGAAGTGCTTCTTCTTTGAGATGACATATTCATGAAAAGATGTATACGAAGAAATAATTATATGGGGCAAAATTGGGTCTACATAAGAGTTGTACAAATTCTAGGACTTTAAAATATAGCCTTTATACCTAGATAGAGGTGATTTTGTTTAGGCTATATATTCAATGAAAGATCTTTGCAATTGAATTATTCTATTGGAAAAAAGTCGATAACCATTTATCAAATCAACAATGGAAAAAGTTAGCTCTACGACTTCTCAGTTTAAATAAGATATATAGATATAGGATTAGATCACTCTTAAAGTTTGAATTCTAAGCAATAGCGGGTACCAATGAGATGGATCTCAAATTGAAGCATCTAACAATTTACAAAAGTGGGCGTGTAGAATTGAGGTGCCCCTGAAAATTACTAATGCTGTTCTCATGTGGAAAGTAAAAGTTCTTTACTAATGTCTACATGGGTGTAGTTCAAGTGGTAATCTCTCGTCTTAAGAAGCGGAAGGTGACAGGTTCAAACTCCCATGCCTCACCTGA
>JAAGOE010000118.1:0-44292 GCA_013350335.1 Chimonanthus salicifolius | reverse complement strand
GGATCACCATTGGGCCCATGGCCCAATTACATTTCCCACTAGCCCATTACCTTAGGCTTACCATCTTGCCCATGGGTCCCAAATGGGTATTCGACCCTTTGACCATTCTGACCCATTTAAACAAATTTAAATCCAAACCATATTCTATTGGCCCACTTGGGCCTTTATCCAATTTTGGCCCATTACATTTATTCCACCAATTTTCAATTTCCACCATAAAAAAAATAAATAATAACACTATATACTTACAAATTCCGGGCCTTACAATACAATCCTCTTTTAAAATTTTCGTCCCGAAAATTCGATCGAAGTAGGTTCAAACATCTTATACAAAGAGTTCCGATGAGAGGCTCTCATCTCCGCTCAAGTTCCCAGGTGGGTTCTTCATTACCATGTGTCGTTCCCATACCACCTTGACGACTGAAGGCCCGTTTCCGCACACCCTTTGCTCGGAGTCCCCGACTATTCTGACCGCTTTTCCACATATTTCATCGCTTTTGCACATCGATGTCTTGAATATTCAATACATGTGAAGGATCAGGGTTGTACTTCCTCAACATAGACACATGGAATACATCATGTAATGATGATAACTGCGGAGGGAGCGCCAACTGATAAGCTACCCCCCCCCACCCTCTTCAAGATTGGAAAACGGTCCCACAAATCTAGGTGACAGTTTCCCCTTCTTTCCAAATCTCATGTGTCCCTTCCGTGGTGAGACTTTCAAAAACACCAAGTCCCCCACCTCAAATTCGAGGAACCTTCTCCTTTTGGTCGGCGTAACTCTTCTGTCGGTTTTGTGCAGTGAGTAGATGTTGCCGTATCAATTAATCTGCGCTGTAGTTTCTGCAACCAACTCCGGTCCAATCAGCGCAGGCTCACCGGCTTCTGTCCAACACACTGGTGATCTACATGGCCTACCATATAAGGCCTCAAACGGAGCCATCTGTAGGCTTGACTGATAGCTGTTATTGTAGGAAAACTCCACCAGTGGTAAATGATCCTCCCATCCACCCTTAAAGTCTAGCATGCATGCTCTCAGCATATCCTCCAATGTTTGTATTATCCTCTCCGACTGTCCATCAGTCTGTGGATGAAATGCTGTGCTAGTTAATATGTTGGTCCCCATAGCCGACTGCAAGCCCTGCCATACTCTGCCGGTGAATCGGCCATCCCTGTCGGACACAATAGACCAGGGAATGCCATGTAACCTGATGATCTCCCGGATGTACCGTCGACCCAAAGTGTCTGATGAATCCGTCATCTTGATGGGAAGGAAATGTGCAGACTTGGTCAACCGGTCCACTATGACCCATATTGCATCGTTGCCCTTGGATGACCTTGGTAACCCTGTTACAAAGTCCATGGATATGTGTTCCCATTTCCATTCTGGCACCGGTAAGGGTGCGAGTAAGCCCGGTGGCTTCCGATGTTCTGCCTTAACCTGCTGACAGGTTAAGCAACAAGCAACAAACTCTGCCACGTCTTTCTTAAGTCCATGCCACCAATAGTGGCCTCTTAAGATCATGTACATCTTGGTGCTGCCCGGGTGAATAGAGAGTTTTGTTTGGTGTGCTTCAATCAGCAACTCTCTTCTGCAATCTTAGGCACATATGTCCTACCTCGGAACATAAGACCCTGTCCCGGTCGTAATTTCCCATTCCGGTACAACTTTACCGGTAGACATTTAGCCCATATCTCTTCCACCTCTGGATCTGTTCGTTGTTCCCGTTCAATCTCGGAGACCATGTGGGATCGTATGATCAGATTATATATGGTTCCATGATTACCCAGATAGAGTTTAAACTCTCTGATGGTATTCAACACCTCCCATTCTGTTCTGATCATACTGGCTACTGTTGCAGGTGATATGCGGCTGAGAGCATCCGCCACTTTGTTCGCCTTGCCAGGATGATACCGGAGTGCGAACTCATAATCTGCCAAGTATTCCATCCATCTACATTGTCTCATGTTGAGTTCCTTCTGATCAAATAGGTACTTTAGGCTCTTATGGTCTGAGAATACCTCAAACTTCTCACCATAAAGGTAGTGTCTCCAGCTTTTAAGAGCGAAGACCACTGCTGCCAGTTCCAGATCATGTGTGGGATAATTGCGCTCATGAATTTTCAACTGTCTTGACCCGTACGCCGCCGCCCTATTACCTTGACTGAGCGTACACCCCAGTCCCTCTCCTGAGGCATCACAGTACACCTCATAGTTTCTGCCTCTTTCCGGCAATATCAAAATAGGAGCGGTTGTAAGCTTCTCCTTTAGCTCCTTAAATCTCCGGTTGCACAGATCTGACCATTCAAATTTGACTCCTTTCTGAGTGAGTCGGGTAAGTGGGGCTGCAATCTTGGAGAAATCCATAATAAATTTCCTGTAGTAACCGGCCAATCCCAGAAAACTGCGGATCTCGGTCACATTCGTCGGTGCTTTCCACTCCCTCACTGCCGCTACCTTAGTCGGGTCTACAGCTATGCCTTCCTCCGATATAACGTGCCCCAAGAAATTGACCTTCTGATAGCCAAAATTCACACTTGCTGGCTTTGGCATACGAATTGGTTCCTCTTCAGGGTGTTCAGAACTATCCGCAGGTGTTCAGCATGTTCCTCCTGACTCTTGGAATAGATCAGGATGTCATCAATAAATACAATTACAAACTGATCCAAGTAAGGACGGAATATCCTATTCATCAGGTCCATGAACACCGCCGGTGCATTAGTAAGCCCAAACGGCATGACTACATACTCATATAATCCATATCGTGTCCTGAAGGCTGTCTTCTCGATGTCTTCCTCTCTAACCCGGATTTGATGGTATCCGGACATCAGATCAATCTTGGAAAGTGAGAGGAACCCCTAAGCTGATCAAACAGATCATCAATCCTGGGTAGGGGATATTTATTCCTGACAGTCAACTGGTTCAATTTTCTATAATCCACACACATTCGAAGGGTACCGTCCTTCTTCTTAACAAACAATACTGGGGCTCCCCATGCGGATGTGCTGTTCCGAATAAAGCCCAGCCTGAGCAGTTCATCAATCTGCTTTTTCAACTCAGTCATCTCAGCCGGTGCCATCCTGTAATGAGGTAACGATACTGGAGCTGCGCCGGGGTATAATTTAATCTCAAAGTCTATCTCCCTTTTAGTTGGCAGACCAGGGAGCTCTGTTGGAAATACCTCGGCATAATCTACTACCACTGCCGGAAGTTCAGCTATTGGTGCCTTATCTAATCTGAGGGTGTTCAAGGCAAGATGATTCAATTCTTCCTGCAGCATTCTAGGAATGCCCTGTCGGTCAGCGGGCACTATATACCGCCTTCCTTCGGGTGACCAAAATATCACTCTACGAAGATGGCAATCAATATGGGCCTGATACGTAGCCAACCAGTCCATGCCAAATATAACATCGTACTCAGCCATATCGATTACTAAATAATTGAACTCGAATCTGAATCCAGCGAGTTCAGTGTTCAGTGCCGTGCATATGAGCCCCAAAGATGTGTCTCCGACAGGGGATACAATAGTAAGTGAGGTGGACAGATTCTGTACTAATGTGCCCGTAGCAGATATGAATGCAGCAGATATAAATGAATGGGAAGCTCCAGAATCAAATAATGTAACTGCATAAGAACTACCAACTACGGCCATACCTTGAATCACCGAGCGGTCCACTGCTACTGGAGAAGGTATAGCAAAAAGTCGTCCTGATCCCGTAGGGTTTGGCGCCCGTCCTGCCTGATTGTATGTTCTGCCCCCTCGCGGCGGAGCTGATCTAACTGGAGGGCGAGAGGAACCCTTGAAGTTAGAGGGTCTGCTGAGCTGCGGACACTCCCTCTTGAAGTGACCCTGTTGGCCACACTGATAGCAAGTGTTCCCACCTCTAGGAACCTGGGTAACTGATGCTGACTGGGAGGGCTGATTGGGGCGAAAGCCCCCTGTAGATCCAGTAGCGGATGAGGGTCTGCCGAAACTCGGGCGGAACCTTTTATTGGGTTGAAATGCACCCCGCCCCACTCTGCCATCGGCGGTTGTCACGCCCGCGCTTCCTCATTCAATTCTCGCTCCACTATAGTGGCCCTGCCAACCACCCCTGCCAATGTAGGTTCCTTGAATACTGTCACCCTAGTTTTGATGCTCGGCCGAAGGCCCCGTTCAAACTTACGGGCCCTCCGGTGCTCAGTGTCCACCATGTAGAACGCGTAGACAGATAGTCGAAGGAACTCCCGGTGGTACTTTGCCACTGTCATATTGCCTTGTACTAATGATATAAAAGCTTCAGTCTGACTCTCCCTTTCTTCCTCCGGGAAAAACTGCTCTAGAAAAGTGGCTGAGAACCATTCCCAAGTCATGGCAATTCTTTCCCTTTCCGGCACCAGTGATTGTTGTTTTTCTACCACTTCCCACCAATTACCGGCATCCTCAATCAGTTGAGATGTTGCCAGTAAGATTCTGTCAGCCGGACTGGAAACCTGAAGCAGATTTAAGATCTGAATGATCTTCTTTAACCAGTGATCTGCTCCTACAGCCCCTTCTTTTCCTCTAAAGTAGGGAGGACGCTGTTGCTGGAAGTCTTTAACCATCTTCCGCTTACTAGTGTCACTAGTAGTAGCATTTCCGTCGCTAGTAGTCGCATTTCCGCTCAAATGTTGCTGAAGAGCAGCAGCGACTGCCGCTTGAACTACATCTTTTAGCTCGGGAGGTACACCTTGTATGTTTATATTATTCTGTTCCTCTTCCCGATGGGGTACCTCCTCTTCCTGGCGAGGTGGTGATACCTCTTTCTGGTTGCGACGAGTCCTTCTCTTCGGAGCCATTTCCTAGTCATTGAAAACACTGACTTAGTTCCTTTCAAATGGAGGAAAAAGAAGAAAGAAAAAAAATACTAAACAATATACTTTGTTTCTCATTTTTGGGGAAGATTGCCAAATAAGCACACTTGGTTTGGGGAAAACTTCCCAAGTATCTATGTTTCGTTCCATTTGTGAAATCGGGGAATTTTCTCCTATGTTCGATAAGCCTACCATTATTCCGTCAAATTTGGGGAAGACCTAAACTTGTTTTCTCATTTTTGGGGAAATAAACCCTATCTTGCTATGTTTCAATAAATCTCTCCTAGAATGAATCTTTCTTCCTTTGCTATCATTCCTTTCCGTCAATTGTTGTCCTCAGATTAAACACTTCGGTTTGAGTCAATCAAAGTAAATTAACCCGGCCCCCGTGCAGCGGACTCCGAAGAGTCGGTCGGTTGGAATTCTTAGCCGTCAGTGAGACGTGCAACCGTCTTAATCTTACTTTAAGAGATTCATCCTTCCGAATTCGCTCTGATACCAACTGTAACGCCCGCCCCTTTTCACCGTAAAATCAGAGTACATTTTTTTTTTTTTTAAATAAAAGTGACAAAGGGCGCGGACGTCACGACGCGAGTTAAGTTCCGAGCTTCTAAAGCCCGGCCCTTAACTGGCCAACCCTACGCGTGTGTGGAACATAAGTCCACGAGTACGGTTCACGCGTAGCAAGTAAGCTCACGGAACATAAAAATAAATGCGGATGATCATAGAACTATCCTACCAGTTCTTCAGATAGCAGGGAAGAAATACCCAATTAATTATGAAAATGCCATTATACTGTATTATCCAAAATAATACCTAAACATAGCAAACTACCTAAATTATTACATTTCCGACAAGCTAACTATACAAATACATCTTTTCCAAATGAAGTAAAACAAAATAATTAATCCGCCTCCCCAAGCTCCTAAGCTTGGCTTCCGTCTCGCCCTTCCGGTCCGCCATCTCCTGCATCGTCAGCTAGGGTAGAAGTAGGGCGTTAGAACAACGCGCCCAGTAGGATTCCGAGTAGGGCTAGCACATGGGTTAGTAATGTACCACATACAGATAATAACACAGTGAAAACTATAAACCACCATATACTGAAATATAAGTAAATGATATGCCATGGGTGTCAATGTTATGAATCCCACCCATCATTCCTGCCATATACTGTCATATCCCTCTTGACGGAAAAACTTCGTCAAGATATGTCCAACCGCAAAATATCCCCCTTGACGGCAAACCCTCGTCAAGGTGTCCCCATGCCTGTTCTCGGTCGCCCCGACGGAGCATGGACTCCGGTTTGTTTATTTTTTTTTTCCGCCCATGCCATGCATGAGATGTAATGCATTATGCTATGTAATATTTATAACTCATAACCTTAAGATATCATACATAGCCTTAATTTATAATGCATAACCTTAATCATAGTTCATAGCCATTAAATAAAATCCATCTTAAACATAGCATCCATAATTGTAAAAACCCATCATAAGATAAATACCAAAATCAATAAAATATGACAAAAATACCATCACACATCCATGGCTTACAAATAGGTAGGAATCCTACCGAATACCGACTCGCGTCCTTTTTCGGCTTCGTCCGATAATCCGGCTACCGACACGCGTACCGCTCGCGATATCCAATACCTTATTACATACACATAATTAGTCCATATTTTAACCATTTCTAAGCCCATACATCATATCTTAGTGGGTTGCTTCATTTTGATCAATATTTACGGTTTTGCCACTACCTCTTCTCCATGGTTAATCAACCACTCACCCTTGCCTAACTAAGTTCATAATTGATTATAAACTTGGATACCTAACTTAGGTCCATTAATGATCCATTCAATTATGTCACATGACCATTAAGATTAGCCATTTAATTAATCTAACCTTATTCATTTAAACCAATCCAAAACCCCATACTTAACCCTTTAAATGGTTCACCAATGGGCCATGGGTTCAAAATACCCAATTCATCAATTTTTCCCATTTTGTTTTCTTTGGCCTACTTATACATTTGAACCCATCACAAGCCCTTCCATGAAGGGGCTTAACTTATACATTTCAATCATCATCCTTTATCACACTTTAAATCCATTTACAATCATCATCAAACCATCATAAAACCATCATTTTCCCCATTTTTTGTACTCATTTAAACTACCATTACACCACCATAGGGTTCGGCCATTCACCATGGCCGAACCCATGGTTCATGATCCAATAATTTTAACCTTAAACACTCCATTATAATTTCCTCAATTGCCTACATTTAATCATTTTAAAACCCTAAAACCATAAACATTCTCCATGCTTCCATTTTTACATAATTAAATTACACAATGTCCTCCATACCTTAAAACCCTAAGAAAATCACACATTACCTTCCAATTCCACATAATTCCATGCTTAATAACTTAATTACATTACATTCCTTAATCCATTTATTTTTTCCTTAAACTAACCCTAATTTACCCATTAGGGTTTTGTCCACTTTCCATCCTTCAAATTGATGGATTTTAAATCCATAGCATAAAATCAATAGGCCACCATTAAATTTACAAAATAAATCCCAAATCTCAAACCCTAAAAATCCAAAATTTCTTGTTTAAGAAATACTCACAATCCGTCGTCTCCTCCGATTTCCGCCGCTCCCGTCGGCTTCCTTAGCCTCCTTTCTCCTTCCTTTTAATCTTTGGTAGGTCAAGATGCTTGATCAATGGTGGAAACCTCCAAGCTTAGAATTGGCCAAGGTAGGGTTTACTTGAGGGAGGGAAAGGAGGAGATGATGGGAAAGAAGATCTCAACCTTTAATCTTGAAGTGGTGGCCTTTTGTTTTGAATTTTTCTTCTCTTCTTAGCTTCCTTTTCTTAATTTCCTTCTTCTCTTCTCTTTTTTTTTTTCCCCTTCACTTGGACATGGGACGTCAATGGAGGAGTGGGAGGGATGGAGTTAGTGAAAATGAACATGAGAAAGAAAAAAAAATCAAACTTATCCCCATTTGATGACCTCATTTTCACTTTACATTAATTTTTCACCAACCAAAGATATTTTAAGATATTTTAATCTCTTTATGGTGGTGGTTATCTAAACCACCACCAAGCCCAACGTGTCTTGCCTTTGAGGTGGGGTAGCTTGGTCTCCCATTTGACCAATTTAGCCACCAATTTAATAATTTAAGTATTTAATTAATTTGGTAATTAACTTAGGTTAATTCATTTTTATTTAACCTAATTCCCATTATTCCACCCATGGTTGACCAAGTCAACCATGGTGGCTGGCCCCACCAATCATTGGCCCACTCGCCACCTCACTTGATGAGGTGGAGGTGGGTCCCGCTTGGCCACACCACCATTGTTTAATTCCAAATTACTTAGGGTGATTAAATTTCATTAAGCCCACTCTAAATGGATCACCATTGGGCCCATGGCCCAATTACATTTCCCACTAGCCCATTTACCTTAGAGCTTAACCATCTTGACCCATTGGGTCCCAAATGGGTATTCGACCCAATTTGACCATTCTTGACCCATTTAAACTAAATTTAAATCCAAACCATAGTCTATTGGGCCACACTTGGGCCTTTATCCAATTTTGGCCCATTTACCATTTATTCCACCAATTTTCTAATTTCCACCATAAAAAAATAAATAATAACACATATATATTACTTTACAAATTCCGGGCCATTACAATACAATCCTCTTTTAAAATTTTCGTCCCGAAAATTCGAGCGAAGTAGAGGTTCAAAACATCTTACACAAAGAGTTCCGGATGAGAGGCTCTCATCTCCGACTCAAGTTCCCAGGTGGTTTCTTCATTACCATGTCGTTCCCATACCACCTTGACGAACTGAATGGCCCGGTTCCGCAACACCCTTTGCTCGGTCCCGACTATTCTGACCGGCTTTTCCACATATGTCACATCGCTTTGCACATCGATGTCTTGAATATTCAATACATGTGAAGGATCAGGGTTGTACTTCCTCAACATAGACACATGGAATACATCATGTAATGATGATAACTGCGGAGGGAGCGCCAACTGATAAGCTACCCCCCCCACCCTCTTCAAGATTGGAAACGGTCCCACAAATCTAGGTGACAGTTTCCCCTTCTTTCCAAATCTCATGTGTCCCTTCCGTGGTGAGACTTTCAAAAACACCAAGTCCCCCACCTCAAATTCGAGGAACCTTCTCCTTTTGTCGGCGTAACTCTTCTGTCGGCTTTGTGCAGTGAGTAGATGTTGCCGTATCAATTTAATCTGCGCTGTAGTTTCTGCAACCAACTCCGGTCCAATCAGCGCAGGCTCACCGGCTTCTGTCCAACACACTGGTGATCTACATGGCCTACCATATAAGGCCTCAAACGGAGCCATCTGTAGGCTTGACTGATAGCTGTTATTGTAGGAAAACTCCACCAGTGGTAAATGATCCTCCCATCCACCCTTAAAGTCTAGCATGCATGCTCTCAGCATATCCTCCAATGTTTGTATTGTCCTCTCCGACTGTCCATCAGTCTGTGGATGAAATGCTGTGCTAGTTAATACGTCGGTCCCCATAGCCGACTGCAAGCCCTGCCATACTCTGCCGGTGAATCGGCCATCCCTGTCGGACACAATAGACCGGGGAATGCCATGTAACCTGATGATCTCCCGGATGTACCGTCGACCCAAAGTGTCTGATGAATCCGTCATCTTGATGGGAAGGAAATGTGCAGACTTGGTCAACCGGTCCACTATGACCCATATTGCATCGTTGCCCTTGGATGACCTTGGCAACCCTGTTACAAAGTCCATGGATATGTGTTCCCATTTCCATTCTGGCACCGGTAAGGGTGCGAGTAAGCCCGGTGGCTTCCGATGTTCTGCCTTAACCTGCTGACAGGTTAAGCAACAAGCAACAAACTCTGCCACGTCTTTCTTAAGTCCATGCCACCAATAGTGCCTCTTAAGATCATGGTACATCTTGGTGCTGCCCGGGTGAATAGAGAGTTTTGTTTGGTGTGCTTCAATCAGCAACTCTCTTCTGCAATTCTTAGGCACATATGTCCTACCTCGGAACATAAGACCCTGTCCCGGTCGTAATTCCCATTCCGGTACAACTTTACCGGTAGACATCTTAGCCCATATCTCTTCCACCTCTGGATCTGTTCGTTGTTCCCGTTCAATCTCGGAGACCATGTGGGATCGTATGATCAGATTATATATGGTTCCATGATTATCCAGATAGAGTTTAAACTCTCTGATGGTATTCAACACCTCCCATTCTGTTCTGATCATACTGGCTACTGTTGCAGGTGATATGCGGCTGAGAGCATCCGCCACTTTGTTCGCCTTGCCAGGATGATACCGGAGTGCGAACTCATAATCTGCCAAGTATTCCATCCATCTACGTTGTCTCATGTTGAGTTCCTTCTGATCAAATAGGTACTTTAGGCTCTTATGGTCTGAGAATACCTCAAACTTCTCACCATAAAGGTAGTGTCTCCAGCTTTTAAGAGCGAAGACCACTGCTGCCAGTTCCAGATCATGTGTGGGATAATTGCGCTCATGAATTTTCAACTGTCTTGACCCGTACGCCACCGCCCTATTACCTTGACTGAGCGTACACCCCAGTCCCTCTCCTGAGGCATCACAGTACACCTCATAGTTTCTGCCTCTTTCCGGCAATATCAAAATAGGAGCGGTTGTAAGCTTCTCCTTTAGCTCCTCAAATCTCCGGTTGCACAGATCTGACCATTCAAATTTGACTCCTTTCTGAGTGAGTCGGGTAAGTGGGGCTGCAATCTTGGAGAAATCCATAATAAATTTCCTGTAGTAACCGGCCAATCCCAGAAAACTGCGGATCTCGGTCACATTCGTCGGTGCTTTCCACTCCCTCACTGCCGCTACCTTAGTCGGGTCTACAGCTATGCCTTCCTCCGATATAACGTGCCCCAAGAAATTGACCTTTGATAGCCAAAATTCACACTTAGCTGGCTTTGGCATACAATTGGTTCCTCTTCAGGGTGTTCAGAACTATCCGCAGGTGTTCAGCATGTTCCTCCTGACTCTTGGAATAGATCAGGATGTCATCAATAAATACAATTACAAACTGATCCAAGTAAGGACGGAATATCCTATTCATCAGGTCCATGAACACCGCCGGCGCATTAGTAAACCCAAACGGCATGACTACATACTCATATAATCCATATCGTGTCCTGAAGGCTGTCTTCTCAATGTCTTCCTCTCTAACCCGGATTTGATGGTATCCGGACATCAGATCAATCTTGGAAAAGTGAGAGGAACCCCTAAGCTGATCAAACAGATCATCAATCCTGGGTAGGGGATATTTATTCCTGACAGTCAACTGGTTCAATTTTCTATAATCCACACACATTCGAAGGGTACCGTCCTTCTTCTTAACAAACAATACTGGGGCTCCCCATGCGGATGTGCTGTTCCGAATAAAGCCCAGCCTGAGCAGTTCATCAATCTGCCTTTTCAACTCAGTCATCTCAGCCGGTGCCATCCTGTAATGAGGTAACGATACTGGAGCTGCGCCGGGGTATAATTTAATCTCAAAGTCTATCTCCCTCTTAGGTGGCAGACCAGGGAGCTCTGTTGGAAATACCTCGGCATAATCTACTACCACTGTCGGAAGTTCAGCTATTGGTGCCTTATCTAATCTGAGGGTGTTCAAGGCAAGATGATTCAATTCTTCCTGCAGCCTTCTAGGAATGCCCTGTCGGTCAGCGGGCACTATATACCGCCTTCCTTCGGGTGACCAAAATATCACTCTACGAAGATGGCAATCAATATGGGCCTGATACGTAGCCAACCAGTCCATGCCAAATATAACATCGTACTCAGCCATATCGATTACTAAATAATTGAACTCGAATCTGAATCCAGCGAGTTCAGTGTTCAGTGCCGTGCATATGAGCCCCAAAGATGTGTCTCCGACAGGGGATACAATAGTAAGTGAGGTGGACAGATTCTGTACTAATGTGCCCGTAGCAGATATGAATGCAGCAGATATAAATGAATGGGAAGCTCCAGAATCAAATAATGTAACTGCATAAGAACTACCAACTACGGCCATACCTTGAATCACCGAGCGGTCCACTGCTACTGGAGAAGGTATAGCAAAAAGTCGTCCTGATCCCGTAGGGTTTGGCGCCCGTCCTGCCTGATTGTATGTTCTGCCCCCTCGCGGCGGAGCTGATCTAACTGGAGGGCGAGAGGAACCCTTGAAGTTAGAGGGTCTGCTGAGCTGCGGACACTCCCTCTTGAAGTGACCCTGTTGGCCACACTGATAGCAAGTGTTCCCACCTCTAGGAACCTGGGTAACTGATGCTGACTGGGAGGGCTGATTGGGGCGAAAGCCCCCTGTAGATCCAGTAGCGGATGAGGGTCTGCCGAAACTCGGGCGGAACCTTTTATTGGGTTGAAATGCACCCCGCCCACTCTGCCATCGGCGGTTGTCACGCCGCGCTTCCTCATTCAATTCTCGCTCCACTATAGTGGCCCTGCCAACCACCCCTGCCAATGTAGGTTCCTTGAATACTGTCACCCTAGTTTTGATGCTCGGCCGAAGGCCCCGTTCAAACTTACGGGCCCTCCGGTGCTCAGTGTCCACCATGTAGAACGCGTAGACAGATAGTCGAAGGAACTCCCGGTGGTACTTTGCCACTGTCATATTGCCTTGTACTAATGATATAAAAGCTTCAGTCTGACTCTCCCTTTCTTCCTCCGGGAAAAACTGCTCTAGAAAAGTGGCTGAGAACCATTCCCAAGTCATGGCAATTCTTTCCCTTTCCGGCACCAGTGATTGTTGTTTTTCTACCACTTCCCACCAATTACCGGCATCCTCAATCAGTTGAGATGTTGCCAGTAAGATTCTGTCAGCCGGACTGGAAACCTGAAGCAGATTTAAGATCTGAATGATCTTCTTTAACCAGTGATCTGCTCCTACAGCCCCTTCTTTTCCTCTAAAGTAGGGAGGACGCTGTTGCTGGAAGTCTTTAACCATCTTCCGCTTACTAGTGTCACTAGTAGTAGCATTTCCGTCGCTAGTAGTCGCATTTCCGCTCAAATGTTGCTGAAGAGCAGCAGCGACTGCCGCTTGAACTACATCTTTTAGCTCGGGAGGTACACCTTGTATGTTTATATTATTCTGTTCCTCTTCCCGATGGGGTACCTCCTCTTCCTGGCGAGGTTGTGATACCTCTTTCTGGTTGCGACGAGTCCTTCTCTTCGGAGCCATTTCCTAGTCATTGAAAACACTGACTTAGTTCCTTTCAAAATGGAGGAAAAAGAAGAAAGAAAAAAAATACTAAACAATATACTTTGTTTCTCATTTTTGGGGAAGATTGCCAAATAAGCACACTTGGTTTGGGGAAAACTTCCCAAGTATCTATGTTTCGTTCCATTTGTGAAATCGGGGAATTTTCTCCTATGTTCGATAAGCCTACCATTATTCCGTCAAATTTGGGGAAGACCTAAACTTGTTTTCTCATTTTTGGGGAAATAAACCCTATCTTGCTATGTTTCAATAAATCTCTCCTAGAATGAATCTTTCTTCCCTTGCTATCATTCCTTTCCGTCAATTGTTGTCCTCAGATTAAACACTTCGGTTTGAGTCAATCAAAGTAAATTAACCCGGCCCCCGTGCAGCGGACTCCGAAGAGTCGGTCGGTTGGAATTCTTAGCCGTCAGTGAGACGTGCAACCGTCTTAATCTTACTTTAAGAGATTCATCCTTCCGAATTCGCTCTGATACCAACTGTAACGCCCGCCCCTTTTCACCGTAAAATCAGAGTACATTTTTTTTTTTAAAATAAAAGTGACAAAGGGCGCGGACGTCACGACGCGAGTTAAGTTCCGAGCTTCTAAAGCCCGGCCCTTAACTGGCCAGCGTGCGTGGAACATAAGTCCACGAGTACGGTTCACGCGTAGCAAGTAAGCTCACGGAACATAAAAATAAATGCGGATGATCATAGAACTATCCTACCAGTTCTTCAGATAGCAGGGAAGAAATACCCAATTAATTATGAAAATGCCATTATACTGTATTATCCAAAATAATACCTAAACATAGCAAACTACCTAAATTATTACATTTCCGACAAGCTAACTATACAAATACATCTTTTCCAAAATAAAGTAAAACAAAATAATCAGTCCGCCTCCCCAAGCTCCTAAGCTTGGCTTCCGTCTCGCCCTTCCGGTCCGCCATCTCCTGCATCGTCAGCTAGGGTAGAAGTAGGGCGTTAGAACAACGCGCCCAGTAGGATTCCGAGTAGGGCTAGCACATGGGTTAGTAATAACCACATACAGATAATAACACAGTGAAAACTATAAACCACCATATACTGAAATATAAGTAAATGATATGCCATGGGTGTCAATGTTATGAATCCCACCCATCATTCCTGCCATATACTGTCATATCCCTCTTGACGGAAAAACTTCGTCAAGATATGTCCAACCGCAAAATATCCCCCTTGACGGCAAACCCTCGTCAAGGTGTCCCCATGCCTGTTCTCGGTCGCCCCGACGGAGCATGGACTCCGGTTTGTTTATTTTTTTTCCGCCCATGCCATGCATGAGATGTAATGCATTATGCTATGTAATATTTATAACTCATAACCTTAAGATATCATACATAGCCTTAATTTATAATGCATAACCTTAATCATAGTTCATAGCCATTAAATAAAATCCATCTTAAACATAGCATCCATAATTGTAAAAACCCATCATAAGATAAATACCAAAATCAATAAAATATGACAAAAATACCATCACACATCCATGGCTTACAAATAGGTAGGAATCCTACCGAATACCGACTCGCGTCCTTTTTCGGCTTCGTCCGATAATCCGGCTACCGACACGCGTACCGCTCGCGATATCCAATACCTTATTACATACACATAATTAGTCCATATTTTAACCATTTCTAAGCCCATACATCATATCTTAGTGGGTTGCTTCATTTTGATCAATATTTACGGTTTTGCCACTACCTCTTCTCCATGGTTAATCAACCACTCACCCTTGCCTAACTAAGTTCATAATTGATTATAAACTTGGATACCTAACTTAGGTCCATTAATGATCCATTCAATTATGTCACATGACCATTAAGATTAGCCATTTAATTAATCTAACCTTATTCATTTAAACCAATCCAAAACCCCATACTTAACCCTTTAAATGGTTCACCAATGGGCCATGGGTTCAAAATACCCAATTCATCAATTTTTCCCATTTTGTTTTCTTTGGCCTACTTATACATTTGAACCCATCACAAGCCCTTCCATGAAGGGGCTTAACTTATACATTTCAATCATCATCCTTTATCACACTTTAAATCCATTTACAATCATCATCAAACCATCATAAAACCATCATTTTCCCCATTTTTTTGTACTCATTTAAACTACCATTACACCACCATAGGGTTCGGCCATTCACCATGGCCGAACCCATGGTTCATGATCCAATAATTTTAACCTTAAACACTCCATTATAATTTCCTCAATTGCCTACATTTAATCATTTTAAAACCCTAAAACCATAAACATTTTCCATGCTTCCATTTTTACATAATTAACTTACACAATGTCCTCCATACCTTAAAACCCTAAGAAAATCACACATTACCTTCCAATTCCACATAATTCCATGCTTAATAACTTAATTACATTACATTCCTTAATCCATTTATTTTTTTCCTTAAACTAACCCTAATTTACCCATTAGGGTTTTGTCCACTTTCCATCCTTCAAATTGATGGATTTTAAATCCATAGCATAAAATCAATAGGCCACCATTAAATTTACAAAATAAATCCCAAATCTCAAACCCTAAAAATCCAAAATTTCTTGTTTAAGAAATACTCACAATCCGTCGTCTCCTCCGATTTCCGCCGCTCCCGTCGGCTTCCTTAGCCTCCTTTCTCCTTCCTTTTAATCTTTGGTAGGTCAAGATGCTTGATCAATGGTGGAAACCTCCAAGCTTAGAATTGGCCAAGGTAGGGTTTACTTGAGGGAGGGAAAGGAGGAGATGATGGGAAAGAAGATCTCAACCTTTAATCTTGAAGTGGTGGCCTTTTGTTTTGAATTTTTCTTCTCTTCTTAGCTTCCTTTTCTTAATTTCCTTCTTCTCTTCTCCTTTTTCTTTTTTTTCTCCTTCACTTGGACATGGGACGTCAATGGAGGAGTGGGAGGGATGGAGTTAGTGAAAATGAACATGAGAAAGAAAAAAAATCAAACTTATCCCCATTTGATGACCTCATTTTCACTTTACATTAATTTTTCACCAACCAAAGATATTTTAAGATATTTTAATCTCTTTATGGTGGTGGTTATCTAAACCACCACCAAGCCCAACGTGTCTTGCCTTTGAGGTGGGGTAGCTTGGTCTCCCATTTGACCAATTTAGCCACCAATTTAATAATTTAAGTATTTAATTAATTTGGTAATTAACTTAGGTTAATTCAGTTTTATTTAACCTAATTCCCATTATTCTACCCATGGTTGACCAAGTCAACCATGGTGGCTGGCCCCACCAATCATTGGCCCACTCGCCACCTCACTTGATGAGGTGGAGGTGGGTCCCGCTTGGCCACACCACCATTGTTTAATTCCAAATTACTTAGGGTGATTAAATTTCATTAAGCCCACTTTAAATGGATCACCATTGGGCCCATGGCCCAATTACATTTCTCCACTAGCCCATTTACCTTAGAGCTTAACCATCTTGACCCATTGGGTCCCAAATGGGTATTCGACCCAATTTGACCATTCTTGACCCATTTAAACAAATTTAAATCCAAACCATAGTCTATTGGGCCACACTTGGGCCTTTATCCAATTTTGGCCCATTTACCATTTATTCCACCAATTTTCTAATTTCCACCATAAAAAAATAAATAATAACACATATATATTACTTTACAAATTCCGGGCCATTACATTATCTATGAGACCAACATGTCCATCATACTACCGACATGTCTACCATGGTACTGATACTGACATTAATCCAAACCACCACGGAAATCACCATCCGCGGTTATACACATCCATCCTTGGCACCACTATATCAGTGAGTATCATCTATCCATGATTAATAATCATCCATGAATATAACCCCCCCTCAGGGTATATTCTATTCATGGGCATAACTAATCCATCCTTGATCATAATTAATCCAGACCCATCATCTATCATGAGATATTTTATCCATATAAACTACACTCGAATGAGTCACTGCCTGACTATGGCAACCATATCAAATCACAAATATATCCCGACCCCTAGCAAGACTTACTGCCATGACTTACTAAGCGGAAGACCCACGTCCAACGTGATCATGTCTACCCTGCCCTGCGTCCCTTCACCCCAAGGGTGATTCAGTCCAGCTCTAAGGCGGTCGGTCCGCGTCTAACGAAACTAGCACCACCCCCACGGGGTAAAATAGTACCTAGCTCTGCGCATCCACGCACGTCAAGTGTACGAAATAGCCTTGAGAGCGTCCTCCAGCGCGTAGCATGTGAGGGACCCACTCCTCAACCGTAACCCTACAGGACCTAGTCTATGTATTTCACATCGAGGTTCCCATAGTTTCATGGCTACTCTAAGCCATACTCACAAAATCTATACACTTATCTCATCAATATCCTGTGAGGGACGTACCCATACCACGTCTCAATAAAAACAAGTGGCCCCGTCACATACATCTCCATACCCAAGTCCTTATAAACTCTTAAATTTGAATACTTTATTGAAAATTATTCGAACTTTCATCACATTACAAGGTTTGGTAGGGTTAGCACAAACCCTTTAAAACGTACCCACAACCTTTACAAAATCTTTCCCTTTTCCCCGACATTTCCGTACCCTTTCTTATCCTAATCTTCCATAGAAGACCCTGCATCATCACCAAATAATCATACTTAGGTTTGGGGGATTCTTATGTATAGTACAATGTATTTTGTTTGGGGGAAGTTGCCAAATCATCACTCTTTGCTTTCCTTTGTTTCGGGGGGGGGGGGGGGGGGGGGGGGGGGGGGGGAAGGATTTCTAATAGTCCTACTGTTTGTTGTTCACTTTGGGGATACTGGGGAAATGCATCCTACTTTGCTACATTTGATAAATCTATCATTGTTTCATCAATTTGGGGGGAAAATTGCTAAGTGAGTACACCTTGTTCTTGGGGGAAAATTTCCTAAGTATCAAATATTGTGTTCTCATTTTCTGGGGGAAATAAGCCCTATCTTGCTATGTTTGATAGATCTAACTTATAAGGATTATACTTCCCTTGCTATCATTCCTTCCCGTCAAGTATGGCTCTCAGATTGAATACTTCAGTTTGAGTCAATCGAAGTAAATTAACCCGGCCCCCGTGCAGCGGACTCCAAAGAATCGGTCAGTTGGGATTCTTAGCTGTCAGTGAGACATGCAACTGTCTTAAATCTTATTTCGAGAGATTCATTCTTCCGATTTCGCTCTGATACCAACTGTAACGCCCGCCCCTTTTCACTAGAAATCAGAGTCTACTTTTTTTTTTTTTGAAATGAAGAGTGACAAAGGGCGCAGACGTCACGACGTGAGTTAAGTCCGAGCTTCTAAAGCCCGGCCCTTAACTGGCCAACCCTGCATGTGCGTGGAAACTAAGTCCACGAATAACGGTTCACACGTAGAAGAAAGCTTGCGGAATATTAAACTAAGTGCGGAAATATGATAGAGACTATCCTAACAATTTCTAGATAGCAGGGAAGATTACATCATTTAAATTACTAAATTACTTCAAAATGATAATGTCCAAAATAAAATCCAAACCATAGTAAGTAATCTAAATTATTACATTCCGACTAGCTAAGCTATTCAAATTACATTTCCAAAATAAATTAAATAAACTGAGTAGTCTACCTTCCCAAAATCCTAAGCTTGGCCTCCGTCTCGTTCTTCGTGTCTGCCATCTCCGGCATCATCAGCTAGGGTAGAAGTAGGGCGTTAGACAACGCACCCAGTAGGACTCCGAGTAGGGCTAGCACATGGATTAGTGATAACAAGCACATAGGTATAATATAATGGAAACCATAAAATGAATCTCATGCATGGGTGTCCTATGTCATGAGTCCCACCCATCATCCATACCATCATACTTCCGTATCCCCCTTGATGGCAAGGCCTCATCAAGATATAAACAATCACAAATCATCCCCCTTGGCATGTATTTTATGGTTTTCATTATATTATTACCTATGTACTTGTTATCACTAATGCATGTGTTAGCCCTACTCGGAGTCCTACTGGGCACGTTGTCTAACGCCCTACTTCTACCTTAGATGACGACGCAGGAAACGGAGGACATGACGGAAGCCAAGCGTAGGAGCTTGGGGAAGCGGGCTAGATGTTTTACTTAAATTTATTTTGGAATGTAATTTGAGTAACTTAGCTCGTCGGACTGTAATAATTCAGATTACTTACTATGGTTTGGACTTTACATTTGGGCATTATATTTTGAGGTATTATGATTAATTTAATGATGTAGTTCCTTGCTATCTAAAACCGGTAGGATAGACTCTATTATAATTCCGCATTTAATTATATTTCGCGAGCTTACTTTCTACGCTTGAACCGTTCTCGTGGACTTAGTTCCACGCACGCGTAGGGTTGGCCAGTTAAGGGCCGGGCTTTAGAAGCTCGGAACTTAACTCGAGTCGTGACGTCCCGCGCCTTTGTCACTCTTATTTCAAAAAAAAAATGGACTCTGATTTCGGTTAAAAGGGGCGGGCGTTACATTTGGTATCAGAGCGAAATCGGAAGAATGAATCTCTCGAAGTATAATTAAGACGGTTTCACGTCTCACTGACGGATAAGAATCCCAACTGACCTACTCTTCGTAGTCCGCTGCACAGGGGCCGGGTTAATTTACTTCGATTGACTCAGACTGAAGCATTCAATCTGAGAACAACATTTGATGAAAATGAATGATAGCAAGGGAAGAACAATCACTCTAAGTTAGATCTATCAAACGTAGCAAGATAGGAAAATCTCTCTGATTTCCCCGAATTAAAAAGGAACATTTGATATTTGGGAAGTTTTCCCTCAAACCAAGTGTGCTTATTTAGTAATTTTCCCCCAAAATGAGAAACAATACTTAGGAAGTTTTCCCCCCAAAACAAAGTGTGTTTACTTAGCATTTCTCCTCCCCCCCCCCCCCCCCCCCCCCCCTCCCAATTTGAAAAGGAACTAAGTCAATAAATATTTTTTCGATGACTTAGGAAAATGCCTCCGAAGAGAAGGACTCGCCGCAACCCACGGGTAAAGGAAGAGGTTCCACCACCTCGTCAGGAAGAGGAGGTACAGCCACCCCATCAAAAGGAGGGACAAAATAGTGTGAACCTACCTGTTGTGCCTCTCGAGTTGAAAGAATTGGTTCAAGCAGTGGTCACCTCTGTCCTGCAACAGCATTTGAATGGGAATGCGACCACTAGCGACTCTAATAACCTGAAAATGGTCAAAGATTTCCAGCAACAGTGCCCCCCGTACTTCAACGGGAAAGAAGGGGCTGTCAGAGCAGAGCATTGGTTGAAAAAGATCACTCAGATCTTGACTCTGCTTCAGATTTCCAGTCATGCTGATAAGATCTTACTGGCTACATCTCAACTGATCGAGGATGCCGGTAATTGGTGGGAGGTTGTAAAAAAGCAGCAAGCACTTGTGCTGGAAGGGGAAATGACCACCATGACATGGGAATGGTTCTCAGCTATTTTTCTAGAGCAGTATTTTCCTGAGGAGGAGAGAGAGCGCCAGACTCAAGCCTTTCTATCATTGGTACAAGGCAATATGACGGTGGCAGAATATCACAGGGAATTCCTTAGTCTATCCGTCTATGCATTCTATATGGTGGATACCGAGCACCGGAGGGCCCGTAAGTTTGAACGGGGACTTCGGTCAAGTATCAGGGCCAAGGTGACAATATTGAAGACAACCACACTGGCTGAGGTGGTCAGCAAGGCCACTATAGCAGAGCGAGAGTTGAATGAGATGGTACGGTTTGACAACCGCCGAGGACAGAGTGGGAGGGGTGCATTTCAGCCCAACAAGAAATTCCGTCCGAATTTTAGCAAAGCCTCACCCTCCACTGGATCTACAGGGGGCTTTCGCCCCAATCAGCCCTCCCCATCAGCATCAGTCACTCAGGTTCCACGGGGTGGGAACACTTACTACCAGTGTGGCCAACAGGGCCACTTCAAGAGGGAGTGTCCACAGATTAGCAAACCCTCTCACTTCAGGGGTTCCTTCCACCCTCCAGCTAGACCAGCTCAGTCACGAGGAGGCAGGGCTTACAACCAGGCGGGGCGGGTGCCAAACCCTACAGGATCTGGACGGCTTTTTACCATAGCTCCTCCAGCAGCGGTGGATCACTCGGTGATTCAAGGTATGGCCGTAGTTGGTAGTTCTTATGCTATTGTATTATTTGATTCTGGAGCTTCCCATTCATTTATATCTGCTATGGGCACATTAGTACAAAACCTGTCCACATCACTTACCATTGTATCCCCCGTTGGAAACACATCCTTGGGACTCATATGCACGGCATTGAACACTGAACTCGCTGGATTCAGATTCGAGTTCAACTATTTGGTACTCGATATGGCTGAGTACGACGTTATATTTGGCATGGACTGGTTGGCTACATTTCAGCCCATATCGATTGCCATCTTCGTAGGGTGATATTTTGGTCACCCGAGGGAAAGCGGTACGGGGTACACACTGACAGACGGGGCATCCCTAGAAGGCTGCAGGAAGAATTGAACCACCTTGTCTTAAACAGCATCAGACTAGACAGGGCACCAGAGGCTGGACTTCCGGCGGTAGTAGCCGATTTTGCTGAGGTATTCCCAACCGAGCCCCCTGGTTTTCCACACAAGAGGAACATAGACTTTGAGATCAAGTTATATCCCGACATTGCTCCAGTATCATTGCCCCATTACAGGATGGCACCAGCTGAGATGACCGAGTTGAAGAAGCAGATTGATGAACTACTCAGACTGGGTTTTATTCGGAACAGCACATCTGCATACGGAGCCCCAGTATTATTTGTGAAGAAGAAAGACGGTACCCTTCGGATGTGTGTGGACTATAGAAAGTTGAACCAGCTGACTGTCAGGAACAAGTACCCTTTACCCAGGATTGACGATCTGTTTGAGCAACTTAGGGGTTCCTCTCACTTCTCCAAGATTGATCTGATGTCCGGATACCATCAAATCCGGGTTAGAGAGGAGGACATAGAGAAGACAGCCTTCAGGACACGGTATGGCTTATATGAGTATGTGGTCATGCCATTTGGACTTACAAACGCGCCGGCTGTGTTCATGGATTTAATGAACATGATCTTCCATCCTTACTTGGACCAATTTGTGATCGTATTTATTGATGACATCTTGATTTATTCCAAGAGTTAGGAGGAACATGCCGAGCACCTGCGGATAGTCTTGGACACCTTGAGGAAGAACCAGCTGTATACCAAAGCCAGCAAGTGTGAGTTCTGGCTATCTGAGGTCAACTTCTTGGGGCACATTATATCGGAGGAAGGTATAGCCATGGACCCGGCTAAAGTTGTAACACCTCAATTTCTCAATGAAGTGGATAATTATGAAAATGCCCCTGGTTTGTTAAATTAATTATTTTATGATGTCAAATAAGGAAATGGTGGGGCCCATTACTCAAATTAAGATCATATGAGTACATTATAAATGTCAAGTTTGACTGGATGGGTAATGAACATCAATTGGGTCGAAAAAGGCTAAATGGGTCAAAGGGCCCAATTGGACCCAATGGGTCATAATGGATGATTTGACCATTGTTTAAGCTCAAATTAAATGGGGTCAAGCTGAACTGATTGGAAATCAAGTATAGCAAAAATGGGTAGGCTTGAAACACAAGTGAAAACCAATTAAAAATGGCAAAATTAGCCCATTAATGGGTCAACATGTCAAAACGGGTCAAGGGGCTGATTGGGGACCCAATGGGTTGGGTTGACTAGGTTGACCACGGATGACCATGTGGGCCCTCAATTGAACTCAAGTGTGAGTTAGTTCAGCTTGAGTTGGACTGATTTGGAGTGAGTTGGATTTAAGAAAATGAGTTGACTCAAATGCATTAAAATGAGATGCATTAAGTGTGTTAAGTGAGGTGAGTTGAGTTGGAATACAAAGGGCCTTGAGTCAAGTGAGTTAAATGGATATTGAAAGGGTGTTTGAATCTCACACAACACTTAGGAAATAAATCCCAACCATTGGGAGTGAAAGGGTGCCTTGGCCAAGCCAAGGGACACCAAGGATGGGGCGGCATCATCTCATTTAATGAGATGCAATGGCTGATCTGAATAGATGCACCGTTTGGGTGAAGGGGTGCCTTGGATGGCACCCAATGACCCATCGTTTTTGCCAAGAGGTTATGAGGGAAATAAATGGAGGATGTGGCTGATTATATAAAAGGATTACACCCATCTTGTGGCCATTTTTCACACAAGAAAACCTTAAGTTTTTCCATCTCTCTCCCTCTCTCCAAACTCTTCTCTTGGCCGAACCAGTTGCTGTATTTGCACCAGTGGATCAAGCATAAACCAGTAAAGGATTAAGAAAGAAAGAAGGAAACAAGAGGGGAGAAACCAAGGATCAAAGGCAAGAAGAAAGTTTGGAAAATTTGGTAAGATTTCTTAAGTGTTTAAGCCAAATAAGTTGTAAGAAAAAGGGTGTGTATTGGGCCATGGTTTTGGCCGAATGCACCAAGGTTTTAACCTTGATTAATAGAAGTTTTAAAATGGTAAAAAATGACCATTGGGTTCGGCCACCATGGAGGGCCGAACCCCATGTAAAAGATAGGTTGATTTGATGTTTTGAAACATAGAAACCATGGAGTTTTTATGGACTGTTTTTGAGGTTTCTTTAAGATTCAAACGCATGTTTTTAAAGAGGGTTAAAAACATGGATCTGAATGACATAAGGACTGAAGGTATCATGGGTCTAAATCATGGATTAAAACTGATGAAATGGACCATGGGGATCAGCCATCTTGGATGGCCGAATCCCATGAAGTAATATGGTCATTTGGACAAGTTGATGAATTTACTTGGATGTTTTAAGAGGTAAAAAAATGCAGTAATGTTATGCTGTTTATTACTTGTCTAAATGAGATTTAAAACATATTTAAGAGGACCAAAACATGGACATAGGGTTCGGCCACTTTGGATGGCCGAACCCCATGAAAATATTAGATGATTTTGTGTGATAAAAACCATGTAAGAGTATGATGTTTTATGGGAATTAAATGAGGATATGGTTACTGTTTTTGGCTGGCTGGTATAGGGCTGAACCATATCAATGTTAGGGTTAAGTTATTGATTCAAAATCATGGGTAGATGATGGACAAAATAAATCAAGAGAACCATGTGCATGGCCGAACCCCATGGGCTGCTTTTGGAAAAAATGGACTAAGTTCATGGGTTGTGTTTGATATTATTCCCATGATTTTATAAAGGGTTTAAAGTATTGTAATAGAGAACCATTTGATGATGGAAGAGTGGGAATACAAGGTTCGGCCAAGTATAGGGCCGAACCCCATAAAATGACAAATTCTAAGATGATGATGTTCGGCCATGTGCATGGCCGACCCCACATGATGTGGATGGGTCTTAGATGTGAATGAATAAGTAAATGATAGTATGATTTACTGATTGTTATAGACAAGGTACCGGAAGTTGAACGATGTTCGAGTCGTAACCGGGTGACGCTAAAGAAAGATCAAGTACTGAAGTGAATCTTTAGTAGGTTTCCTACCTACTTGTAACCACATTTACACCTGTTTTCATGAAGGGTTTTATGAGATATTGACATACTATTACTTACCATATTTTGAATGATGAATTATGCATTTACAACTGACATACAAAGCATTGGCATCTCATGCATGGACATGGATGATGACTGAGGATATACTGTGTTGCAATTATGAGTTACCGTCCTCCTTAGGCGATGAGAGTCCCGCCAGGAGGAGTAACATGATGATCATAGTCACATTGGTCTCCTTAGGCGATGAGAGTCTCGCCAGGAGGACTAATATGTGATATGAATCAACTCAATGATGAAGCGTCTTTCCACAGGTAACGAGGTTTACTATGGATTACCTTATCATGTGAGACCCAGATGGAAGTGTATCATGATTTACCTTGACGGTGAGAGTCCCGTCAAGTGATGACTATGTATGTGTGATGGGGTGGGGCTCATTACAATTGCATACATACATAGCATGGTTTTATATGTTTTTGATGATCATGTAATATGATATATATGCATGTTTTATATGCTAACCATGTGGTAGCCCTAATTCGGGAACCTACTGGGCGCGTTGATCTAACGCCCTAATTCTATCCTTAGAGGATAATGCAGGTACAAGGAAAGGGAAAGAAAAGATCGATGACCGGGAGGGGAGCCAAGCCTAAGCGCTTGATTGTTGAACTGGACTTCTTTATTACTGTCATTTGAATTATAGTTTGTGGACATGTAATAAGTTAATACTTTGCTATGGTTTGATTAGGTTAGTAACTATGGATGGTGGTTTTATCTTAATTAATATTTGACATTGTTACTTGCTATCTAGTCATTCTATTCCGCAAATAGTCAAGTTTATTCCGCAAGTTGTTGTTAGTTCCATGTGTGATTTATTATCATGATCTAGTCCATGTACACATGGGTGGCCAGTTAAGGTCCAGACTTGAGTAGTCTGAACTTAACTCGCGTCGTGGCGCCCCCGCTCTCTTTCACTCTGTGTTTCTTTCAAAAGAAATTTTCAGACTCTGATTTTCGGAAGGGTGGGAAAGGGCGGTGCATTACAGTTGGTATCAGAGCGAAATGGGAGTTGAATCATCGAAGTAAGATTAAGACGGTTTCATGTCTCACTGACGGATGAGAATCCCAACTGACCGACTTTTCGGAGTGCGCTGACTAGGGGTCGGATTAATTTACTTCGAGTGACTCAGACTGAACAATCAATCTGAGAACGACAATGAAAGATAGCAAAGTAAAGTACAGTCATCATAACTGGGCATATCAAACATAGCAAAGTAAGATGTACTCCCCTGATATCCCCCATTGAGAAACAAACAACAGGAATTTAGAGATTTCCCCAGAAACGAAAGAAACAAAGAGTGATGATTTGGTAATCTTCCCAAACAAAGAACATGATATTATGCATGATCAAATTCCCCTGAAAACCAAGAGTGGTTTATTTAGAATTGTTGTTGAATATTCTTGTGTTCTACTGATATGATACAGATATGTCGAGTAACGTGGAGTACTCGGAGTGGTACAGCGGAACCCCTAGCAATCCCATAGATTTGGTGTCTGCTTCTAACGAAACCAACGTGGAAGCTAACGTGAACTTTCAGGAGGGACCTCCCGAGGAGGAGGAATGGACCTTAGCACCATTGGAGGAGGTGAACCTAGCACCATTGCCGGAGTATCTTATGGAAGATATTCCTTGGTTAATGGGACCTCCTGAGGAAGACGAAGAGGATCTAGCACCTTTTCTCGACGATCCTATAGCAGATGTTCCTATAATCTTGGAATCGCTTGGGGAGATAGATCCCTACGATACATGTGAGTTGTGCAATCAAGACGGGCACAACTGTATGTATTGTCCTCACCCTTTAGGCATTGTCTGCCCGTTCTGTGGACTGCATGGGCATGGAGAGGCGAGGACTAATTGTCCTTATATTGGAGGACCTGATTAATACCCTGCACGACATGAGAAGTATTGGCGCACACGGCGATGACGTGTCCTGATAGCCGTTTCAAGTTCGCTGATGATGCAGGATCTTCTACGGAAGACTAGGCTAGGAAGTAATATGAAGGGGTATTAAAAAGAGGGTTATTTTGTAAGGGTGCATTTTATTCTTATTAGGGTCTTGTTTAACCCTATCCGCCTTTGTACAAAAAATGAATTACGAATTAATATAAAGTATGCGATTATATGATTTTTATGAGGATTTATGGCATTTAATGCATATTGTTGATGGAAACTAAGACCATGATGTTTCCATGAATTAGGAAGAAATGGCGCCACAGAAAAAGGTTATAAAGAATCCGAAGGGAAAGGAAAAAGTTTTGCAAATCGGATTAGCTGAAGGGACTTAAAAAATGAAGACCCGTCAGGGCGGTAAAAAGAAGGATGAGGTGTTCATAATCACACCAGAAGGGAAAGTGGTACCTCAACGCAAGAAGGTTGTACATAAGAAGGTGCAATCGGTACATGATCGGGAGCAGTCAGTTCCTGACAAGGAAAGATCCGTTCATGAAAGATCACGTAATGAGGAAGAATCACAACATTCTCGGCAGGAAGAGGAAGGTAATGACTCTTCAGATTGACGGGAGGAAGAAGGAAACAGCAACAGCAACGTGACTATACCACATGTACCGCATGAGCTACAGAGCTTGGTACAGGCTGTAGTCACTTCTGTCCTCCAACAACATATGAACGGAGGTGGAAGCACGAGTGAAACTAATGACCGGAACATGGTCAGAGATTTTCAACAACAGCGCCCACCTTACTTCTGTAACACCCGCCCCTTTTTCACTCACTTTTTGAAAATCAGAGTCTATTTTTTTTTTTTTTTTTGAAATGGAGAGTAAGAGAGGGTGCGGACTTCACGACGCGAGTTAAGTCCGAGTTTCTAAAGCCCGACCCTTAACTGGCCAACCCCACACGTGCGCGGAACTAAGTCCACGGGAACGGTTCACGCGTAGAAAGTAAGCTCGCGGAAACTAACTGGATGCGGAACATGATAATAGAGTCTATCCTACCGGTTTTTAGATAGAAGGGAAGATACAACATTAAATTACCAAAATACCCCTATATTCACATTTATGCCTCAAAACGATATTGTCCAAATGCAATCCAAACCATAGCAAGAAATATAAATTATACAGTCCGATGAGCTAAGCTACTTTAAATTACATCTCCAAAATGAAACTAAAATAAAACTAGATATCCGCTTCCCAAGCTCCTAAGCTTGGCTCCCGGCGTGTCCACCGTTTCCGCCATCTCCTGCGTCACCAGCTAGGGTAGAAGTAGGGCGTTAGTCAACGCGCCCAGTAGGACTCTGAGTAGGGCTTGCACATGGGTTAGTGATAACATGCATACTGACAATAATATAATAAACATATGATGAATGCCATGCCATGGGTGCCTATGTCATGTGTCCCACCCATCCACCGTATCATCATAAAATATTGTATCCCCCTTGACGGCAAAGCCTCGTCAAGGTGTCCCCATGTTTGCTTCTCGGTCGCCCCGACGGAGCATAGACTCCGGTTATAGCATAAGAGCTATCCCCATGTCTGGTTCTCGGTCGCCCCGACGGAGCATGGACTCCGGTTATAGCCCCTCGGGCTATCCCCATGTTTGCTTCTCGGTCGCCCCAACGGAGCATGGACTCCGGTTTCATTATTTTCCCACCCATGCCATGCATGAGATGTAAGTGCATTATGCTATGTAATATACATATATATCTCATAAACTTAATATATCATACATAGCCATATAATGCATAACATTAAAAATATAAACCATAGTATGAATATATAATTCATAAATCAAAAACCCATCATAATACAAATCACATAATTATCAAAATATATTAAAATAACCATCACATATCCACGGCTTACAAAGAGGTAGGAATCCTACTGAATACCGCTTAGCGTCCCGTTACGTTTCCGTTCGATAAACCGGTCGCCGATGACGCACCGTTTTGCGACGTCCTGATACCTTATTACACATTTACCGAATTAGTCCGTACTTTGTTTCATGATTAAATCCCTAACTGATTACAACCTTAGATTCCTAATTACGTTACACGTTTATCAAAATCAGCCCCTAACTTAGCCACACTTCCATTTGGCTTAACCATGTGCATAATTCCCATTTTGCCCATTTTAAATATTCCGATTTGCGAGCCTAAAACGCAGCAACTATCCGTTTCATTTATTCATTCATAATGTGTCCATTTTCATATCTAACCTACATAGGGTGCGGCCATGTACCATGGCCGAACCCATGGGTCCTCAATGTGGCTCATAATTACCATTTTGCCACTCTCTCTTCCATGTTTAATCATTCACCCATTCATGTATATTTTAAGTCTAAAAATTCATCCATAACTTAGATCCATTAGGGATTCATTAACCATGACCTAACATGTAACAAAATCAGCCACCTAATAAAATTTGAAATCGTTTAATCTCATACGTCATTCCATATTTGGTCCAAAATGTGGCCCATAAAAGGGGTCATGGGCTGGGCCATACACCATGGCCGAACCCATGATGTCCATTTTCTAATTTCTTGGGTCCATCTTGCCTCATTTAATCCTATCACAATTGAATTTAAATCATTCATTGAACTTCCCATTTTCATCTCATTTAAAGTATTACCTACTATACTTACAAATCCATTTAATTTTTTTTCATCCATCTCCATCATTTTCCATTCATTAAAATCACTAATCACCACCATAGGTTCGGCCATACACCATGGCCGAACCCATGGCTCATGGTCCATCTTATCCATGCCATTTTTAAAACCAAAATACCTATTTACATTCCTCATGGTTTTCTCATTAAAACTCCTTAAAAATCACCAACTTTTTAATCACTTAAAAAAAACTCAACATCATTAACCCTTCTCCATAATTTTAGACCTCAAACCCTAATTAAAAATCATCCATCATTTACCATGGGGTTCGGCCATGCTACATGGCCGAACCCTATGGCCCATCTATCCATTAAAATTTCTATTTTTCCATGCTTAATCCATTCATTTTATTTTTTCCTTAAACCATCTCATCCATTTCTTATCCTACCGTTTGATGGATCTTAGATCCATGGCCCACAACATTTTTTTTGGCCATATTTAGTCTAAGAAATGGATTCCATATCTTATCTTTAAAAAAAATATATAAACTCTTGTTTTAAGAATTCTTACCACCCGACGACTCCTCCGGTCCTTCTTTGCTTCTCCTCTTGCTCTCCTTAGCCTTCTCTTCTCTTCTTCTCCTTGATGTACGGTCAAGATGAGCTTGATCAAATGGTGAGGCCCTCTAAGCTTAGGATCGGCCAAGATTGAGTGGGTTTGCTTGAGAGAGAGAGAGAGAGGAGTAGGGGATAGAAAATGTCTAGCTTCCTTGGTCTTGAAGTGATAATGATTTGGCCAAGCTTAATCTTTCTTTCCTTCTCTTCTTCTTCTCTTCTAAATTTTTTCTTTTCTTATTTTCTCTTGGTGTAGGAGGTGAGGTGGTGAGAATGAGAGAGTGAAAATGAGAGGGATGAGATGGAAAACCCATCTCATTTCTTTGGTCTTACTTGGACCATGCTCCTCCATGATGGCCTCACCAACCAAGCATGGGCTAGCTTGACTTTGGCGGTGGTGGTTGAGACAAAACCACCACTAGCCAATGGTTTTGGGTGTTTGAATTTGGTGTTTGGTCTTCCCATGTTGACCCCTTGACTAACACATGGCTAGGTATGGGTCACCATACTTTGGGTGGTGGTGGTTGAGATGAAACCACCACCCAAGACCATGGTATTTTTCTTGTTTTTCTTAGGTGGTTTCAATGAGATGAAACCACCATTGACTTGTCCCCTTTTGACTTGTCTATGTTGACCCTAATTGACCAACCTAATTACTTAAATTAAATCCTCACTTAGGTTAATTAATTCCCATCCAATTTTAATTTCATAAAATCTATCTAAGAAATCCACCCATGGTTGACCAAGTCAACCATGGTGGACGGCCCCCACCAACCTACCCCACCTGCCACCTCACTTGATGAGGTGAAGGTGGGCCCCACTTGGCCATGTCACTTTAATTCCATTAATTTTAACTTAGATAATTTTACACTAATTTTAATCAATTTAATTCTCCTTAATCCACCTTAGTCCTCTTAAATTTATCCATGGTTGACCAAGTCAACCATGATGGTTGGCCCCACTTTTTCCTTGGTCCACACGCCACCTCACTTGGTGAGGTGGAGGTGAGCCCCACTTGGTCATGCCATTTCATTTCATTACTAACTTAGAGGGTTTAATTCCAATTCACCCTTTTTACATCAATTGGGCCACCATTGGGCCCACGGCCCAACCAAATTATTTTCTACCCCTTTACCTTAGAGTTTGGACCAATTTTCATCCATTTGGTCCCACATGGTGATCGGGCCCACTTTGACCATCGTTGACCCTTCCAACGAATTCCATTCACTCTATGGTTCATTGGGTCCTTCTTGGGCCTTTGTCCCAAAATTTGATCCATTTGGCATTCCATCACATCAAATTTCAAATTAAAGTAAATAAATGCCAAATATATATTGATTTAAAATTTCGGGCTATTACAACTTCAAGGGCAGAGAAGGGCCTGTCGAAGCGGAGAGCTGGCTGGAAAAGATTTCCCACATACTGACTCTTTCGAATATCACGAGTCATGCTCACAAAATTCTATTGGCCACGTCACAGCTGATAGATGACGCTGCCAAATGGTGGAAAGTAGTGGAGAAACAGCAGGCACTTGTGCCAGAAGGAGAAAGAGTTGCTATGACCTGGGAGCAATTCTCAGCGACATTCTTAGAGCACTATTTCCCGGAGGAAGAGAGGGAACGTTAGATTCAGGCCTTTATGACATTAGTGCAAGGCTCGATGACGGTGGCTGAGTATCACCAAGAATTTCTCGGCCTGTCAATTTATGCTTTCTATGCTGTGGACACGGAATATCGGAGGGCTCGCAAGTTCGAGCGTGGGTTATGGCCAAACATTAGGGCTAGGGTAACCGTGTTCAAAGCAGCCACGCTGGCGGAAGTGGTCAGCAGGGCTACCATTGTGGAACAAGAATTGGCGGAATTTGCAAGAGTGGACAACCGCCGAGCGCCGAGTGGGAGGGGTGCGTATCAACCCAACAAGAAGTTCAGATCGAACTTCAGCAGACCCTCGCCGTCTGTTGGATCTAGTGGGGACTTTCGCCCCAACCAGCCTACTCAATCTGTAGCAGTCACTCAAGCATCTAAAGGAGTGAACACCTGCTTTCATTGTGATCAACCTGGTCACTACAAAAAGGACTGCCCAAAACTCAACAGGCTGTCATACTCCAGAGGATCATTTCGTCCGCCAGCTAGACCGGTAAACTCCAGAGGAGGCAGAATGCAAAGTCGGGGAGGTCGAGGGTCTAACCCTACTGGAGCTGGACGATTATTTCTCTAACTTCTCCGGAAGAAGAGGACCATGCTGTGATACAAGGTATGGCGATAGTGAGTAGTTCTTATGCATATGCACTATTCAATTCTGGAGCATCACACTCCTTCATAGCTGCATCATTTATTACTGCTACCGGTACATTAGTTCAAAGATTAGCCACATCACTTACTGTTGTATCCCCTGTCGGAGATTCGGCATTGTGACTTATATGAACGGCGGTTAACACTGAATTAGCTGGACTCAGATTTGAGTTCAATTATCTGGTGCTTGATATGTCTGAGTATGACATAATATTCGGCATGGATTGGTTGGCTAAGTTTCACGCCAACATCGACTGCTATCGCTGAAGAGTGACATTTTGGTCACCTGAGGGCATGCAATACGTAGTTCGTGCAGATAAGCAGAGTGGATTGCAGGAAGGGTTAAACCATGTAATATTGAATAATATCACCATAAATAAAGCTCCAGTTACTGAACTTCTCGCAATTGTACAAGAATTTGCGGATATATTCCCAAAGGAACTCCCTAGTTTACCACCTATGAGGGAGATTAACTTTGAAATCAGGTTGTACCCTGGCACAGCACCAGTGTCGTTACCACACTATCGGATGGCACCAGCAGAGATGTCTGAGCTAAAGAAGCAGATTGATGAACTGCTTAGGCTGGGTTGCATCCGGAACAGTACATCATCATGGGGAGCACCAGTGCTGTTCGTGAAGAAGAAGGACGGTTCACTACGGATGTGTGTGGACTACCGGAAGCTGAATCAGCTAACAGTCCGAAACAAGTACCCTCTACCCAGGATCAATGATTTATTCGATCAATTGAAGGGTTCCAGCCTTTTTTCAAAGATCGATTTGATGTCTGGTTATCATCAAATACGGGTTAGGGAGGAAGATATAGAGAAGACAGCCTTCCGGACGTGGTATGGTCTATACGAGTTTGTAGTCATACCATTTGGACTCACAAATGCACCGGCGGTGTTCATGGATTTAATAAACTGAATCTTCAGTCCCTATTTGGATCAATTTGTAATCGTATTCATTGATGATATCTTGATCTATTCTAAGAGTCAGGAGGAACATGCAGAGCATTTACGTATAGTCCTGAATACTTTGAGGCAGAATAAGCTATATGCCAAGGCCAGTAAATGTGAATTCTGTAACACCCGCCCCTTTTCACCATAATCAGAGTCTAAATTTTTTTTTTAAAGTGACAAAGGGCGCGGACGTCACGACGCGAGTTAAGTCCGAGTTTCTAAAGCCCGGCCCTTAACTGCCCAACCCTACGTGTGCGTGGAATGAAGTCCACGGAGAACGGTTCACATGTAGAAGTAAGCATCGGGGAACACTTAAACCAATGGCGGAAAATTATAAAAGAGTCTAACCTACAAATTCTTAGATAGCAGGGAAGATACATTCATTGAATTTCTAACATACCTTAACTGATAATGTCCAAAATAACATCCAAACATTTCAAGTAAGTTAAATTATTACATTCTGACAAACTAAATTACTCAATTTACATTTTCCCAAAATAACATCAGTAAACTATCTAGCACGCCTTCCCAAGCTCCTCAGCTTGGCTCCCGTCTCGTCCTTCGCTTCCGGCATCTCCTGTGTCATCAGCTAGGGTAGAAGTAGGGCGTTAGACACGCGCCCAGTAGGACTCCGAGTAGGGCTAACACATGGATTAGTGATAACAAAACATATAGCTAATACATAACGAAGACCATAAAATGAATGCTATGCCATGGGTGTCTGTGTTATGAATCCCACCCATCATCCATACCATCATGCTGTCATATCCCCCTTGACGGCAAAACCTCGTCAAGATACAAACAATCACAAATTATCCCCCTGGACGGCAAAACCTCGTCCAGATATAAAACAACCACAAATCATTCCCCTGGACGGCAAAACCTCGTCCAGATATAAAACAATCACAAATCGTCCCCCTGGACGGCAAAACCTCGTCCAGATATAAAACAATCACAAATCCTCCCCCTTGATGGAAGAACCATCATCAAGGTATCATAATTACATACAACATCCCTGATACATCGAACACATCAAAATATCTCCATGTCTGTTTATCGGTCGCCCCGACGGAGCATGGACTCCGGTTTCATTTCATCCTTCCCCTGTCATATCCCTCCCATGCCATGCATGAGATGTAGATTTCATATGCCATGTAATGAATATAATAACAAACCATGACATTTAAAGAAAATCCCATCAATAAAACATCTAACTTGATTACCCAAAATAGATTAAGCAAAACCTCAATAATCACATCATAGCATCAAAACCCATTTTAAACCAATCATATGCTTACCGGAATGAATCAAGTAAAAACCCCTACATAATACATAATTCAAAACCAATCTTAAAACATACCATATAATTTCCAAAATAATTCAAGGAAACCATCACTCAATCCATGGCTTACAAAAAGGTTAGAATCCTACCGAATACCGACTCGCGGCTTCGTTTCGTTTTCGTCCGATAGTCCGGCTACCGTCACGCGTACTGCCGCGATATCCAATACCTTATTAAATTTCCAAATCAGTTCAAGTTTTAACCACTTCTAAGCCCATATGAAAAACCGGTCACTATTTAGGTTTTGTGGGTCCCATGTCATCTATTAAACCTTTTAATCCCATAAGTCTTAAAATTCGGCCACCCTAGGCTTTATTAATCACTTATAAGGTTATTACATTAGATCTCCTAAGTCCACGATCAATTTTCCATGGAATTCTTGAATTTGGCCACTAATTACGGTTTTGCCACTACCTCATTTTCCATGATTAAACACTCGTTTATCCATGCATGATTTAATCCATAATTGATCATAGACTTAGATCCCTAACTTAGGTCCATTAATGACCCATTGAACCATGTCATAACATCATTAAAATTAGCCTTTTTTTATTAATTTCACCATTATTCATTTAAACCCATCCATAACCCCATACTTAACCCTTTAAATGGTTCACCAATGGCCATGGGTTCAAATTACCTAATTCATCAACTCTTCCCATGGGATTTACCTCATGTATTTAACTTCAATGAGTCCATTATTCATTCATTTCATTTGCAGACCACAAACACCATTCACCATTAAATTTAAATCATTCATTAGGTCATCCTAATGCACCCAAGCTCATGTCCAATATACATGGGGTTCGGCCATGTACCATGGCCGAACCCATGGTTCTTCAATGTGGCTAATAATTACCATTTTGCCACTCTCCCTTCCATGTTTAACCATTCACCCATTCATGTATATTTTAAGTCTAAGATTCATCCATAACTTAGATCCATTAAGGATTCACTAACCATGACCCAACATGAAACAAAATTAGCCATCTAATTTAATAAAAGTTTCCATCATCTAAACACAAACATGGACCCAACCTTAGCTCATACAATGACTTACAAATTGGGTCATGGGTTCGGCCACACACCATGGCCGAACCCATGATGTCTTGTTCCCCATTTTCCTTGAATCTTTTGGCGCATTTTAGATCTATCACAAGTCTTCCCATGAGAGGTTTTAAATCATGCATCTAAACCATATTCTTAGCCTCATTTGGATCATTACACTTGTTCATTTAAAAACCCTAAATTCATCAACACATTATCTTTTAAACCCACCATTTTATCATCATTTCATCACCATAGGGTTCGGCCATATACCATGGCCGAACCCATGGTTCAAGGCTCATTCCCTCCATGCATATTAAAACCATAAGACTCCATTGCATTTTTATCATAAACTCATTTTAAAACCTTACTCCCATGCATTCATTAAAACCCTAAATTCATTAATCAAAAACCCTAACCAATTAAACCAACCACCAAATCACCCACCATGGGGTTCGGCCATGCTACATGGCCGAACCCCATGGCCAATAATTCTTCTTCCAATCATCCCATTCTATGCTTAAATTCCATAAATTACATAATGCACATAACCCATTTATTTATTTTCTTAACCTAACCCAAATTTTCCCCACTTAGGGTTTCCTCCATCTTCCACCCTCTCATTTGACTGGTTTAACAGCCATGACATATATCTATGTAACCACCATTAATTTTTACAAAACTAAACCCGAAATCTTAAACCCTAAAATCTGAAATTTCTTGTTTAAGAAATACTCACTATCCGACGTCTCCTCCGATTTCCGCCGCTCCTGTCGGTCTCCGTAGCCTCCTCTCTCCTTCCTTTTGATCTTTGGTAGGTTAGGATCTTTGATCAAGGGTGGCAATCCCCAACCCTAGAATCGGCCATGGTAGGTTTTGTGTGAGAGAGGGAGAGGGGAAAATTACGAGAGGGAAGGTGATAACCCTTTACCTTAGAGTGATTTTTGCTTAATTTTTTCCACTTCTTTCCTCTCTCCTTCTCTTCTCTTCTCCTTAGCTCTCTTTCTCCCTTCACTTGAACATGGGACGGCAATGGAGGAGTGGGAGGGATGGAGTTAACAAAAAAAATGAGAATGAAACACCAACAAAGCTCATCTCCATTTTTTCTTTTTTTTTACTTTACATTAATGACACCCACTAACCTTAAGATATTTTCTTAGATATTTAAAATGTTTTATGGTGGTGGTTATCTAAACCACCACCAAGCCAACGTGTTTCACTTGAGTTTGAGATGAGGTGAGTCTTCACCTCATGGCCCCACTTTGACCACTCTTAACTACCATTTTAAATAATTTAATTATTTAATTAATTAGATAATTACCTTAGGTTAATCCATTGATACTTACCCTAAGTCCATTACTCCACCCATGGTTGACCAAATCAACCATGGTGGTCGGCCCCACCAAACCTTGGCCCACACGCCACCTCACTTGATGAGGTGGAGGTGGGTCCCACTTGGCCACATCACCATTGTTTAATTCCAAATAACTTAGGTGATTTAAAATCATTGAATTCACTCTAAGTGGATTACCGTTGGACCTATGGCCCAATTACATTTCCATCTAGCCCATTTACCTTAGAGCATAACCATCTTGACCCATTGGGTCCCAAATGGGTATTTGACCCAATTTGACCATTCTTGACCCATTTAAATAAATTTAAATCCAAACCATAGTCTATTGGGCCACACTTGGGCCTTTATCCAAATTTTGGTCCATTTACCATTTACTCCACCAATTTTCTAATTTCCATCATTAAAATAAATAATATTCACTTATTTATTGATTTAAAAATTTTGGGCCATTACAAATTCTGGCTATCTGAGGTAAATTTCTTGGGACATGTTATATCTGAGGGAGGTATAGTTGTGGATCCGGCTAAGGTGGCAGCAGTGAAAGATTGGAAAGCGCCCAAAAATGTAACTGAAATTCGTAGCTTCTTAGGATTGGCTGGTTATTATAGAAGATTTATCATGGATTTTGCAAAAATAGCATCTCCATTGACTCGACTCACACAGAAAGGAGTCAAGTACGAGTGGACAGATCTATGTAATCAAAGGTTTGAAGAGCTGAAGACAAGACTTACCACTGCCCCTATTTTAGTTTTGCAGGTAAGTGGCAAGTGTTACGAGGTATATTGCGATGCCTCGGGAGAGGGACTGGGTTGTACACTCAGTCAAAGTAATTATGTGGTGCGTATGGTTCAAGGCAGTTAAAAATACACGAACGTCTTTACCCACACATGATTTGGAATTAGCTGCAGTGGTTTTAGCCCTCAAGAGTTGGAGACACTACCTCTACGGCGAGAAATTTGAGTTATTTTCTGATCATAAGAGTTTAAAATATCTTTTTGATCAGAAGGAGCTCAATCTCAAGCAGCGAAGATGGATGGAGTATCTAGCGGATTATGAGTTTGCGCTTAGATATCATCCAGGCAAGGTAAACAAGGTAGCGGATGCCCTCAGCCATACACCGCATGCATCCGTGGCATGTTTGATCAGATCAGAATGGGAGATGTTAAATACCATCCGAGAATTTAAACTCTATTACAACAACCGTGGGACCATATACAATCTGGTCATACAATCTAACATGGTCACCAGGATTGAACAAGAACAAAGAGTAGATCCGGAAGTGGAGGTCGTATGGGCCAAGATGTCTACTGGCACCGTTGTGCCGGAATGGGAATTAAGACCAGGACAGGGTCTTGTATTCCGGAGAAGAACATATGTGCCAAAGAGTTGTAGGAAGAACTACTGATTGAGGCACATCAGTCCAAGCTCTCTATTGATCCGGGCAGCACAAAAATGTACCATGATCTAAAGAGGCATTATTGGTGGCATGGACTAAAAAGGGATGTGGCGGAATTCGTGGCACATTGTCTAACTTGTCAGCAAGTTAAGACTGAACACCAAAAGCCACCAGGGTTACTCAAACCCTTAGCAGTGCCAGAATGGAAATGGGAACACATTTCCATGGACTTGTATCGGGGTTGCCTAGGTCTTCAAAGGGCAATGATGCCATATGGGTCGTGGTAGACCGGTTGACCAAGTCCGCACATTTCATTCCTATCAAGATGACAGATTTGTTACACCCCGCCCTTTTCACTCTAATTTTCAGAGTTTATTTTTTTTTAAATATAATAATCAAGTGATCGGGGCAGAGTGTCACGATGCGAGTTAAGTTCGGATCTCTAAATCCGACCCTTAACTGGCCAAGCCCATGTGCGTATGAACTAAGTCCATAAAACTGATTCGCACATGGTACATATATAACTTGCGGAATTAACTTAGTTTTAATCTAACTGAGGTGATAATAGAACCTATGACTATTCTAATTTTCCATTTTTAGATAGCACTGTACATAACTTATTCTCCAAAATTACTAATCAATCTTAACTAATCGTTCAATCAAACCATCCAACTTAAAACAAAATGACATGTTTGCATAGACATCTCAAGCATGGCATGGGATGATGGTGTTGTAATCGGAGGCCACACTCCGTCGGGGCGTCCGAAAGACCACTGTGGGGTACCCTGATGATGAGAATCCCATCAGGAGGAATCCGGAGGCCACACTCCGTCGGGGCGTCCGAAAGACCACTGTGGGTTACCTTGATGATGAGAATCCCGTCAAGTGATGGCTGTGTTGAATGGTGATGGGTGGGACTCATACATGTCCATTTCATACATCGCATGTTTTTATGGAATTTTGTCACACATGTGTTATTATTATATTATTTGCATGTTTTAGACTAACCATGTGGTAGTCCTATTCGGAAACACTACTGGGCGCGTTGATCTAACGCTCTATCTATATCCTTAGTGGATGACGCAGGGAAAGGGAAAAACGTGGATCGAGATGAAAACCAAGCATAGGAGCTTGGGCATTTTGAATGGATTTGAATGGACATGAATGGATTAATTATGGATTTGTTATTTGAATTTGGACAATGTAATTTGGTAATTAGTTATGTTGGCTTGTAATAAGTAGTTAAGATAGATGCTATGGTTTGTTTTAAGTTGGATGGTTTGATTGAACGATTAGTTAAGATTGATTAGTAATTTTGGAGAATAAGTTATGCACTTTGATATCTAAGAATGGAAAATTGGAATAGTCATAGGTTCTATTATAACCTCAGTTAGATTAAAACTAAGTTAATTCTGCAAGTTATATATGTACCATGTGCGGATTAGTTTTATGGACTTAGTTCATACGCACATGGGCTTGGCCAGTTAAGGGTCGGATTTAGAGATCCGAACTTAACTCGCGTCGTGACACTCCGCCCCGATCACTTGATTATTATATTTACAAAAAAATAAACTCTGAAAATTAGAGTGAAAAGGGCAGGGTGTTACAGTTGGTATCAGAGCGAAACGGGAAGTTGAATCTTCCGAAGTAAGATTAAGACGGTTTCATGTCTCACTGACGGATAAGAATCCCAACTGACGACCCTTCGGAGTCCGCTGACTGGGGGCTAGATTAATTTACTACGTGGACTCAGACTGAACAAATCAATTTGAGAACAACAGTGAAAGATAGCAAAAGTACAGTATTATAATTGATTTATCAAACGTAGCAAAATAGGATATACATCCCCCAATATTCCCCAAATTGAGAAAGAAAACAAACAAATAAGGATTTAGAAACTTCCCCAAAAACAAAAGAAAATCAAGATTGCTTATTTGGAAATCTCCCCAAAGTAGTGAAAACACAAACTGTATGAAGAAACTAAGTCAATTATATTTTCATGACTTAGGAAATGGCACCAAAAAGAAAGATCCTACAAAGCAAGAAAGGGAAAGAAAAAGAGATACCACTCGTTTAGTATGAGGAAGGAAGGGAAAGATCTCCACCAGAGGAAGAGCATTCTCAGCCTAAAGAAGGGGCCGGAAAAACACATGATGAGGAAGAGTCACATCATTCTGAAAAGTCACACCATTCTGAGGAGTCTCATCATTCTCGACGAGAAAGGAAGGAGCGGGAATACTCATCTCAGAAGGAGGGAGAAGGAAACAGTGGTTTACATATACCACATGTGCCGCCTGAACTTCAGGGCTTAGTTCAAGCAGTGGTAACCTCTATACTCCAACAACATATGAATGGGAGTGAAAGTTCTAGGGATGCCAGTGACCGGAGTATGGCTCGAGAATTCCAGCAACAGCGTCCTCCCTACTTCAAAGGGAAGGAAGGGGCTGTCGGAGCCGAGCATTGGCTGAAGAAATCGCTCAGATCTTAAATTTACTTAAGATCTTGAGTCATGCTGACAGGATTCTACTGGCTACTTCACAATTGATAGAGGATGCCGGTAAATGGTGGGAGGTGGTGGAGAAGCAGAGGGCACTCATACCAGGTAGGGAGAGGACGGCCATGACATGGAATGAGTTTTCAACAACCTTTCTGGAACACTACTTTCCGGAGGAGGAGAAGGAGCGACAGACACAAGCCTTTCTGTCTTTGGTACAGGGCTCTATGACGGTGGCAGAGTATCACCGGGAATTTCTCAGTTTATCCATCTATGCATTCTATATGGTGGACACGGAACATCGCAGAGCAAGGAAGTTTGAGAGGGGTTTACGGCCAAATATCAGGGCCAAAATGACCATATTCAAGTGCAACACATTGGCTGAGGTGGTCAGCAAGGCCACAATAGCAGAAGAGGAGTTGAATGCAATGGTACGGTTTGACAACCGCCGAGCTCCAAGTGGGAGGAGTGGGTTCCAGCCCAACAAGAGGTTCCGTCCGAACTTCAGTAGACCCTCACCATCTACTGGGTCCACGGGGGTTTTCGTCCCAATCAGCCCTCCCCATCTACATCAGTCACCCAGTCATTCAGAGGGGTGAACAACTGTTTCCATTGTGATCAGCCGGGTCACTTCAAGAGAGACTGTCCAAAGCTCAATAAGCTCTCATATTCCAGAGGATCTTTCTGTCCACCAGCTAGGCCAGGAAACTCCCGAGGAGGTAGGACTTATAATCAGGCGGGTCGGGCGCCTAATCCTACCGGTTCTGGAGGACTATTTGCTCTGGAACCTCTTGAGGATGTGGATCATTCTGTGATCCAAGGTATGGCCGTTGTCAATAGTTCTTATGCTTATGCATTGTTTGATTCTGGAGCATCGCACTCTTTTATATCTGCATCCTTTATAAATGCTACTGGAACACTAGTTCAAAAGTTGTCCACCACACTCATAGTAGTATCCCCTATCGGAGACACATCTTTGGGACTCATATGCACGGCCATAAATACAGAACTCGCTGGACTCAGATTTGAGTTCAATTATCTGGTACTCGACATGACTGAGTACGATATTATATTTGGCATGGACTGGTTGGCTAGTTATGAAGCCAATATTGATTGTTATCGCCGAAGAGTGACATTTTGGTCACTCGAGGGAAAGCAGTATATAGTTCGTGCCAACAAGCAAAACAGACCACAGAAAGGGTTGCACATTTGGTGTTGAACAATATTGTCATCAACAAAGCACCAGTCACTTAGCTTCCAGCAATTGTGAAAGAATTTACTGATGTCTTTCCAAAAGAACTCCCTAGTTTACCACCTATGAGGGAGCTCAATTTCGAGATCAAGCTGTATCCTGGTACTTCACCAGTGTCTCTACCTCATTATCGGATGGCACCAGCAGAAATGTCCGAGTTGAAGAAGCAGCTTGATGAGCTACTCAGATTGGGTTGCATTCGGAACAACACATCATCATGGGGAGCTCCAGTGTTGTTCGTGAAAAAGAAGGACGGTTCACTCAGAATGTGTGTGGACTACCGGAAGTTGAATCAGCTAACTATCCGGAACAAGTATCCTCTACCCAGGATCGATGATTTATTCGATCAGTTGAGGGGATCCAGTCACTTTTCCAAGATTGACCTGATGTCCGGTTATCATCAAATCCGGATCAGGGAGGAAGATATAGAGAAGACAACTTTTAGAACACGGTATGGACTATTTGAATTTTTAGTCATGCCTTTTGGGCTTACCAACGCGCCGGCTGTGTTCATGGACTTAATGAACAGAATCTTCCGTCCATATCTGGATCGGTTTGTTATAGTGTTCATTGACGATATCCTGATTTATTCTAAGAGTCAGGAGGATCATGCTGAGCATCTATGAATAGTATTGAACACCTTGAGACAGAACCAGTTGTATGCCAAAGCAAGCAAATGTGAATTTTGGCTACCTGAGGTCAAATTCTTAGGGCATGTTATAACAGCAGATGGTATAGCCGTTGATCCGGCTAAGGTGGCAGCAGTAAGCGAGTGGAAAGCACCAAAGAATGTCACTGAAATCCGTAGCTTTCTGGGTTTGGCTGGATACTATCGGAAGTTTATCATGGACTTCTCCAAAATTACATCCCCATTGACTCTACTCACGCAGAAGGGAGTCAAATATGAGTGGTCAGAGTTGTGCAATCAGAGGTTTGAGGAGCTGAAAGAGAGACTTACAACTGCTCCTATTTTAGTTTTGCCGGAAAGAGGCAAAGGTTATGAGGTACAATGCGATCCATCAGGAGAGGGACTAGGATGTTCACTCATGCAAAGTGATCGTGTGGTGGCATATGGTTCAAGACAACTAAAGATACATGAACGCCTCTACCCCACATATGATCTAGAATTAGCTGCGGTGGTCTTCGCTCTTAAAAGCTGGAGACACTATCTATATGGTGAGAAGTTTGAAGTATTCTCAGATCACAAGAGCTTGAAGTATTTATTTGATCAGAAAGAGCTCAACTTGAGGCAGCGCAGATGGATGGAATACTTGGCAGATTATGAGTTTGCGCTCCGGTATGATCCGAGGAAGGCCAACAAGGTGGCGGATACTCTTAGTCATATGTCTCATGCATCAGTGGCATGTCTGATCAGGACCGAATGGGAGATGTTGAATACCACTCGTGAGTTCAATCTATACATCACAAACCATGGGAGTATGTACAATTTGATCATACGATCCAACATGGTTACAAAGATTGAACAGGAGCAGCGAGCAGATCCGAAAATGGAAGAGACATGGGCCAAGATGTCTATTGGCGAGGTTGTACCGGATTGGGAATTACGACCAGGACAGGGTCTTATGTTCCAGGGTAGAATTTATGTGCCAAGAAGCTGCAGAAAAGAATTACTGATAGAGGCACATCAGAGCAAGCTCTCCATTCATCCGGGTAGCACAAAAATGTATCATGACTTAAAAATACATTATTGGTGGCATGGACTCAAGAAGGATGTTGCAGAGTTTGTGGCTCATTGTTTAATTTGTCAGCAAGTTAAGACAGAACACCAGAAGCCACCAGGGTTACTCAAACCCTTATCTGTGCCAGAATGGAAATGGGAGCACATTTCCACGGACTTTGTGACGGGATTGCCAAGGTCCTCGAAGGGCAATGACGCTATATGGGTCATGGTAGACCGACTGACCAAATCCGCGCATTTTATTCCTATCAAGATGTAGGATTCATCTGATACATTGGGTCGGCGGTATATCAAGGACATCATCAGATTACATGGTGTTCCTCGGACAATCGCATCTGATAGAGATGGCCGACTCACCGGAAGGGTGTGGCAGAGCATGCACTCGGCCATGGGGACCAATCTACTTGTTAGCACAGCATTCCATCCACAGACCAATGGACAATCGGAAAGAACAATACAAACATTGGAGGACATGCTGAGGGCGTGCATGCTAGACTTCAAAGGTGGATGGGA
>JAAGOE010000117.1:0-44838 GCA_013350335.1 Chimonanthus salicifolius | reverse complement strand
AATAATCACAAATAATCAATCTTAAACAATAATCAAGCTTAGACAATCAAATGATATTTTATCATTTAAAAATGGGTCCCTCGGAACATGGGTCTCGGAACTGGTACAGTGGCTTCGGATCATCCGAATCACACTAGACTAAGTTACTGGCCTCGGAACATGGCCTGACTTCGGATCGTCCGAAGACTGGGTCTCGGACCTTCCGAAGTCTATCCGAACCGATAAAACAGAACACAGTAGTCTCGGTGGGTCTGAAGCCTCAAAACATCCGACGGTATGTCTCGGAACGTCCGAGAGGGCTCGGTCCTTCCGAGCTCGGCTCGGTACATCCGAAAGAGGTCTGGCTCGCCTCGGCGTACTGGGCTTCGGGTGAAGCTCGGAACGTCCGAGGGTCACGCTCGGACCCTCCGAAGATCGGCTCTCGGACCTTCCAAGAGTCGTCTTCCCCGACTGTCTGCACCAGCAAACAGTTACGGCGGTTCAACAGTGAAATGCGATTCCAGAAAGGGAGGGCTTCCTGGATTCGTTTTTCACATCTGCCTAGTCTGATGGACTCCTGTGGGAGTCCTCTTTCCATAGGGAATGGTTTGGAGCCTTGAAGCTTACTGGGCCATCCGATCTTAAGGGTAAATCCTTACAGGTACATGAAACCCATGGTTTTCTTAGATTTTAAAATTGGTTTTTCTCCATCAAAACAGGGTCAAATTTGGTTTTGTATGATTCTAAACCGGTTAGAATTTAAAAAGGAAAGCAATGGATACCTTCACTTCAGTTCCTGGGCTGAAATTCGGATTTTTGAAAATCTTTCTTCTAAGCTTACTGTTACTGAAAAATAGAGCTTAAACAGAGGCTAAGGGTGCGTCGGCTGGGTTTCAACTGAGAACAGAGACACAGAGAGAGAGGAGAAGAAATGCAAAGTATTGCTGGGAGTTCAAACGATTCAATGAGGCCTGAATTTATAGGCTTTCGGTTGAGGAAGACACGGAAATCAGCTGCGCAGCAGCGTCGATGGGACTGGACAACGACGATCATCATTCGCTGGAAAGAGAGGCCGGAAACTTGCTGCTCGATGGGACGGGACGCCGGGAGCTCATGATGGCCGGAAATCCGACTGGGCAGCCAGTGCACGCCTGCATGGCGTGTGCAGGAAATTTTCTGCCATTGCAGATCAGCCCCTCAAGAGTTTCCAAATTGCAGATAAGTCCCGATTTTATAAAAGTCCAATTTTTAAAACTAAAAGTGATAATTTAAAAACTCAAAAACTTGATCCAACCTTACAGATGGGTTGGGTTTTGAAAACCTTGGTCACCATAAAAATTTCAGAAATTATCTCTTACTAAAAACCCTTGATTTAAATAAAAATATATTTTACCCATAATTACTTAATTAACAAATGTAAAAATAACCAATTTGTAAATCTCATTTGAAGTGAAATGAAATAACTAGACCATTCTTAAAATGGTCAAACATTAGATACTATTTTCAAAATTTATCTCCTTTCCAAAATTATAAAAAAATAATTAAGACTCCCTTTCGGGGTTTTGACGGGCGGGATTTAAATGTCATTTTCTGAAAAAAAATTCATTTTAAAATTAGAAATGCAAATCCTTCATTAAGGAGAATATTACCACCGATATTATACACATATCAATATAATTTATAAAAACATAACCAAAAGCGGTAAATTACCAAAATACCCTCCAGCTGAACGGGCTGGATCACTGAGCTTACGAGCTCGGATCGGGCCAAACCTGGGCTTTCCTCGAAGCCCTAACCGTAATCTCTGAGATTAACCGGTTAAAGGAAATATCAAGCTAAAACACGCTTAATCTGGGCAGGGTATTACAGTACAAACTGGATTACAACCACTATTCCAATAAATACTGAGTCGATTTCATAGGTTCAATATTATATTCCCAAAATACAATACATCATGCAATATTTTTCATTGCTCAATCACATAAACCAAAAATAGAGAATATCATATACAACCAAGGTATAGTGTATTGTTTTCCCTCACCTAAAAAGTTCGTGAAGTGTAGGTGATGAATCAAAGCGCATTCCTACTTGAAATCAATCAATAGAACGCCCGGGAAGTGTTGTACATTTATTTAAAGGTTCCAAGTACCATTAACACATGATTGAGTCCCTCTAATAGTCCATATTAAATAAATGTGAGGTATGTTGCTGTCCCAACTATAATCTACGGTCATCCTTAAGGTTCTAGGAGATGAGTGAAGGCTGAGTCCATGCAGTGATGAGTGAAGGCTGAGTCCACACATTGCATGGTTAAACCATGCCTACATCCAATTCGGTATAAATAAGACATGAAAGTGAATTGTAAGTCATAATGTACCTTGAATAATTTAATTGCCCAAGATAAAACAACTTAAAATAGATGAAGTTTGCAAAATCTTTATCTTTAAGCAAGTAAAGACTGAAATCAATTAAATCAATAGAACAAAAGTTCTCAATGCTTTGTAAAGAAATTAGATGGATAAAGTTTGGGTCATTGAACACTTTTATCACACTAAAGATATAACAAAAATATAAGGGATAACCCATACATATAAATATCGTTAAAGAGTAAAATGAGTATTAAATAAATCTAAGTTTAAATAAGCCAAAGCATAAAGGAACAATATAATATAAAACCATTTACATGTACTGACTGAGAAGGGTGGCTCGGTTAATACATATGCTAAAATAAAAACATCTTAAAATTTTTATACTTTTAAATGAAATCAAAGGGGAAAAACTTTGATACAAGTTGAATCCAAACTATGGAATAATAAATTAACCATTGACATTTATAATTTCAGGTTGAAAGTTCAGACAAGCAGTATCCAGTTTCTACTGGTTCCTAATTTCTATGCCCCGAAACGAACAACTAGATGGATATCATTGGGTCCACCAAAAATTCAAAATGAAATGCAATTATGGGAATATCCCAAGAGCAATAGTAAAAGTATATTCCAATGCCTTAACAATATTCATTGGCTATCTTTTCTTGTTACTTGACCATGCACTTGAAATTGGCAGATAACATTAGCCCACAAACATTAGTGACATCCTGCTTGGCTGCCTTTCCAGCCTTCACTACCCATTGACAGCCAAATAAAAAGTAATTTAAATCTAGTTGTTAAAAGAGGTACCGAAAGGGAACTTAGGGAATCATAAAATTTAAATCATTAAATTACAAATATAACCCATATATACTTTGAAAACTTAGATACATAAGTAAAAGGTCTAAACATGTATATTATTGTTATTATTATTTTATACCATTAAAATTGGTGTTCAAGTAATAAAATAAATAAATAGATAAACATTAAGTTATTTTAAACAAATAAAAATCAAGGACCAAAACCCAATTTAATAAAGTGGACTAACATAAAATCACTAAGATAAGTGAACACAGCAAAAAGGGGTCGGCTGAAAGAAGAGGCCAAATATAAGTTTTGTTTTGATTTCTTTCTTTATTTATTTTATTTCAAAATAATTTGATACTACAAGCAACAAATAAATAAAAGTGAGAAAATGTAAAACGATGGAAGAGGGAATAAGGGACAACAAGGAGTAATGAGATCTAAAATTTGTACATGAGCTTTGGTTAGTGAAGATATGCATTATTTTAAATAAAGAATTAAAATAGAGAGTCTGAAATACATTCTACATATCACTATAATTATTATATTTATTTGTAAAGGTACTGCAAACTCCAACAGGTCAAGATTAAGGAAAATATTAGTTGAAAAAGGCTGCAAGGTTGATTGCTCACGGTTGAGGGACAGCCACAACTGGCGAGATACGGAGGGTAGACGCATGGAAGAGAAGAGAAAGAGGAAGAAAGGCGAGACAGAGGCATACCTGGAAGATCTGGTTGGGTTCCTTGTCTCAACTGCAATATGGATGCGAATGGTGGTGGTGTGCCGGAAACCACAGCGCTAGCTGGTATCACAATGTCGACTGGCGTAGGTTGGGGCAGCAACAACAAAATAGAAATCTGATGGAGATACCTCTAGATGGAGATCGAGTTTTGGGAGAAGAAATTGACTGCCATCGCATGAATGTAAAGGAAATAGAGTCAGCTGGTTTCTTCTGAGTAGGAGTCAGATTTGAGGAGTTAAAAACGGAAGGTGCACCATGTGGAGCTAGGATTTGTTTCCGTTTTGGAGAGGTAAAGAAGGGAAAGGAATCGAAAATTAGGGATTTGGGGTAGAGAAGGAAGGGAAAGAATCCCATTTGGGGAAGAACCTGATAGACACGGTGGTATAGTTATGTTTCTATTGAGGGTTAAGGGAAAAATGGGGAAACTAAAGGGTGTGGGTTTCCAAAGGGGCCCACCCGAGATTGGGGTGTTTATATTTGATTAATTCCTTGATTATTGATTTTATTCAAGTTCATTAAAATTTAAACTTAATTATTGATCCAGTAGTTTAATTATTTATTTACCAAAAAAAAAATCAAATTTTAATTTATCATTTGAATTTAATTAACATCTCAGCTAAATAAATCTTATTAATTTATAAATTTTGGATTTTAATTATACAATTCCAATTGGAATCCTTAACTTTGCAAATTTAAAATCTAATTTGATAATTTATTTTCCAGTCACTTAATTTCAACTTGATGGGGACAAATTTGAAAATTCTAATTGAGGGAAAATGTGTGTGCATTAGGGAACTTAAATTAATAAAATTCTAGATTTTTGTGTGTTTATTTATTTTATTTTAAACAATAAAAATAAAAGAAAAAATAACATATAATTTCACACAACAAAATCAAGGAACCCATTTGCTATTTTAGTTTCACTCGATTCGATTGACCTGCTATTTCGGGTCAAGTCATCACATAGACAGACGATGGTTTCCCATACAACAGTCAATGGTATTCAATATGAGACTAACTGTATTTCACAGTGATACTCATAGTCGACGGTAAGAAGTTATAACAATCGATGGTTTGGCAAGTGAAACATATGTTTTTCAGTCTCTAAGTCTCAATCTGTCCTTTTATGTATTCAATGTGCCCTTGGGACTGAAGCCAACAACTAGGAACCTAATGTTATGTGGTCAAGGTGGTAACAAGTTCCTAGGGTCCATCTTAAATCAAATTTGAGCCAAGGTGTTCATCTTTGAGTAACTTTACAATTAGAGTCCTAAACGCAACAGGAGATCATTGAAAGGCTCAAGGGAAGTGTTCTTCCCTCTTTTTATTTCTATATATCTGTACGGTAGACTAGACCTCTGTGGGTTGAACCACTATAAAAAATAGGAGTTGAGGTCTAGATCTCTGTGGTCGAACCTCTTTCTAGGACTGTAATTTTAGGGTATTTCACCCTAATTTTAGTGTGTCTTGGATAACCCTAAGTTTGGTGATTCTGTTAGTGGATGTAGGTTCTTTGAACAGAACCACTATAAATGCTGGTGCAATGTGTGAATGGTGTGCAATGCTCTTATGGTTCTAGATCTGATAATTGTTTAGTGAATTTAACTGCTTATATTTTACGTTGATTGTTTTATGTGCCTTTATTCTTTTACGTGTTAATAACAAAAAATTAAAGAAATTGGATTAAAATTTTAAAAGGGTCCTATTTTCCCCACCCAGCACCCATCTCCCCCCCCCTCTCTTTCTATCTCTCTCCCTCTTCTAGGACAATGCAATCGCTTAGCCTAGACTTTCAACTGGCATCAAGAGCAAGGTTCCTCCATCAAGACTTAATTGTCTAGAGGTGATCCATGTGCTAGGACAATGCACAGAGGAGATAAGAGGCTACCAAACCTCCATATTTCCATGGTACAAATTGTGCTTACTGAAACGCTCGCATGAAAACTTTTCTTGTATCCATCAATGGAACTATCTGGGAATCTGTTCTAAGAGGATGGGTTCACCCTGTTGAAGAAATAATTGATCCATCTAAGAAAGGAAAATCTGGGAATCTGTTCTAAGTCTCTCTATCACTTACCTTCTTTAATTTGGGTTTCTTATTTCTTTTTACTATTTTTTTAATTCCTGAGAATGCCGTCGTATCAGAACTGATTGAGCTTAATCCCATGAGGGTTTGCCAATGAAGAAGATCCTGGGTTGCTCCCGACCTGAATCTGTAGGCTTCAAGCCAGGATATGATATAGAACGTCATATAACCCAAATCCCAGTGTTCAAGTGTGGGATCTTATTAAGATCCAAAACAGCCTGTTAATAAGTGTGCCCGTTACGTTAATAGCATTGATTAATGGCATTTCCATGGATCTAGAATTCACTCACAGCTGCAACAACAAGGACATGGAGGGTTTACTTCGTTTTTTTTTTATAATGATTGCTATATATATTTTGATATTGTCACGCCCCGACCCGACCGGTGGGCCCGGAACGAGACTGATTTTTTTTTTTTTTTGAAGATAAACAGAACCACAAGCATTCTTACTGGGCCAGATCAACAGTTAGGCCCAATGGTTATACATTAGCCCTCAAGTGGACTCAAACATGTACCATATGCTTCCCAAAAACAAGATACAACAACATCAATACATAACATGCTCAAATCAAAACCAACATTGATTAATACAACGCAAAAATAAAATCACTCATTGATTCATCATTCAAAAGCATTGTCGCCAAAGGCAACATAGCCTATTACATCAAATGGGCATAAATTAAGTACCACATCCGGTACAAAAAAGAAAGACAATGGCTCCAAGAACCAACAGGGAAAGATCAGGGCATTCCTCTCCGGGGGAATCCCAAAACACTGCTTTAGCTTAATCGCCCTAAGCCTGAAAGAGAGGGTCCTTCTCCTCGGGTTCATCGCCTGAAAGGTGAATGGTGTGAGCTAACTAGCCTAGTGAAGGATAATTAACAATGCAAATTAAGTAAATACAAAACAGGTTAGCAACAGTTCAATATCACATGCTTGATAACAATAAGCATAATCTCAAAATAATATGTCAACATCATTAAATTATTGCCATTATCCACCGTAACGCCTGCCGACTACACTGAGACCAGTATTAAGTCCCGACACGGTCAAAATACATCATTGCAAGTACATCTCCGGCTCTTAAACGTAGCCGATACCGACACCCTCAAGTCAGCAACTGACGACAGCATGGTCCGCCCATGGTCTAGTAGACATAAACCATCTCTCATATGGCCGATATTGGTTCAATAGCCCAAGTACGTGGAAGCAGTCTTACATACACATACGATCAACATCGTAATATCATAATCATCACAGCACTCTTACCATAGTGCACCATGTATAGGCACATAAGTGGGTTCATCAAAACCGAAACCACTCATTGCTCAATATGATACCTGTTTACAAAATCTGCAGAGTTAAGTTCCCTCACTGTTATGTGTGGTTTACGCGGTCTCTGTTCAAACAACACACAAGTGCACAATCAATATACAGATCAAATACGTACACACGAGTTAAAGCACGCCTAATCTGGGGCAGGGTATTACAGATATTATATTTATTAATTAATGATAAATTAATATTTTGAAAAAGGGATTCATGTGAACACTCCCAATTTTTTTAAGGGAACACTTCCTTACTACTTAGATTAAAATGACTAAAATGCTCTTTGATTATTTTTTTAGTGTAAGAGATAAGTATCATTTTAGCAGGGATTATGATTTTTCTTAAACTAAAGTAGTAGGATGTGTTTCCACACAAAATAATGGAGGCGTCCCATCAATACCCTGTCAAAAATATTTGTTATATTTTAATCAGGGAATAGGATCAGGTGAACCATGGTCTGACTACTTGATCAATGCTTTAAAATTCATCCTGATGTATTGTGTTGACTAATGGAGTATTTAAGGGTGTAATTTAGTCATGGGTGAGTGATTCAGACCCTTGATTTGTGGCAGACTTGGCCTCATGTGGAACTCTTAATTCCATTGAGTTATAGCCGTTTATTTTGTGCCATTTTGAGTTCTCAATTATTCAAGAGAATTCTAAGAGGCATCTCTGATTTTGGTTGTAGAATATGGCTATCTGTTTAGCTACTTTGTGACAGTTTTTCAAAATTAAATTCATTGATTTCAAATCTCTGTCTTCGTAGTAATCCTTGGAATGATTTATCTCATCTCCTAATTAGCAGATTCAATGAGAAGATATGGAAGCTATTGGTTTCTCTTTTCTTTCCAGCTCTCGTCTAGCATGTTTGGAGGGAAAGAAACTAAAGGATTTCTTTGGGCTAGTCATTGTTGCTAGGGATTTATTTTTATTTACCGCTCTTAGATCCAATATCCCTTTTGTGTGTAATGGAGACGATTTTGGCGGTGCTCATGCTTCACTCGGAATGCAATTAGGAAGTTGAGTCCAATCTCGTGTTACTTCTGTAATACCCTGCCCCGGATTAAGCATGTTTTAGCTTAATTTCGTGTTTTAACCGGTTGATCTCGAGGTTTTTAGTCAGGGCTTTGAGGAAAGCCAAGCGAGGCCCAATCCGAGCTCGTGAGCTCAGAGATCCAGCCCGTTCAGCTGGAGGGGTATTTTGGTAATTTTACCGTGTGTCGTATAAATTTTCATAATTGGTGCGAATTGTTGATTTTCATTGATTGATAATACCCTCTTTTGAATGATTTGCATTCTAAGTTTAAAATGAATTTATTTTTCAGAAAATGATATTTAAATATCGCCCGAAAGAGAGTTTTAATTATTTTAAATATTTTCGGGAAAGAGATAAATTTCGAAAATGGTATTGGGTGTTAGACCATTGTAATAATGAAGTAGATATTTCATTTCATCTCAAAATAAGATGTACAAATTAGTTATTGTTACATTTGTTTAATTAAGTAATTATGGGAAAAATGTGATTTTTGTTTAAATCAAGGGTTTTTAACGAGAGATAATTCATGAAATTTTTATGGTGACCTAAGTTTTAAAAACCCAACCCATCTGTAAGGTTGGATCTGATTTTGGAGTTTTAAATTTATTACTTGTAGTTTAAAAATCAGTTTTTATGAAAAATAGGACCTTTTTGCAAATCCAGAATTACCCGAGGGCTGATCTGCAACCGCAGGATTTTCCTGTCAACGCCATGCAGGCGTGCTCTGCCCACTCGGCCGGATTTCCGGGATTTCCAGCAATGATGAGCTGCCGTCGTCCCATCCCATCTCTTCCCACACCGGCGAATGATGACCGCCAGTGTTCCGTCCCATCCTCTTCGCTGCATGAGCAGCCGAATTCCAGCATCTCTCCTCAACAGAGAAACTATAAATTCAGCCCCTCGCCGTCAGTTGCAACTCCCAGCAGATTTTGCATTTTCTCTTCTCCCTCTCTGTTCTGTTCTCTGATTTTCCAACCGAGACCGAGACCCGTTTAAGCACCAAGAGCCTCTGTTAAGCTGCTGTTTTTAAGTAACAGTGAGCTTAGAAGAAACTTCAAAAATCCGAATTTCAAATCAGGAATCAAAACCAAGGTATCCATTGCATTCCTCTCTCAATTCTAACCGATTTAGAATCAAACAAAACCGATTTTGACCCTGTTTTGATGGAGAAAAACCTGTCTTAAATTTTAAGGAAAACCATGGGTTTCATGTACCCGTGAGGATTTACCCTTAAAATCGGATGACCCTTTGAGCTTTTAAGCTCCAAACCTCTCCCTATGGAAAGAGGACTCCCAGAGGAGTCCATCAGACCAGACGGATGTGAAAAACGAATCCAGGAAGCCCTCCCTTTCTGGAATCGTAATTCAGTGTATTTCCGCCGTGACTGTCTGCCGTTGCAGACAGTTGGAGAAGACTACTCTCGGAAGGTCCGAGAGCCGATCTTCGGACGGTCTGAACGTTCGGACGGTCCGAGCAGTGACCTCGGACGTTCCGAGCTTCAACCCGAAGCCCAGTCCGCCCGAGGCGAGCCAGACCCCCCTTTTCGGAAGGACCGAGCCAGCTCGGGAGGACCGAGCCAGCTCGGAAGGTCCGAGCATCCTCGGAAGGTCCGAACCTGTATTCGGACGTTCCGAGCTTTGCAGACCCACGAGACTTCTGTTTTTCTGTTTTCTGGACTTCGGACGGTCCGAGACCCAGTCTTCGGACGATCCGAAGTCAGGCCTCAAGTTCCGAGGCTAGAGACTCAGTTTTAGGTGGTTCGGATGATCCGAGGCTACAACCCAAGTTCCGAAGTGATGTTCCGAGGGACCCGTTTTTGAAAATAATAAAATATTGTTTGATTACTGTTTTAATCTTGATTATTATTTGATTAATGTGTTTAACTATTTGTTACGATTTATACCCCCTGTTAATTAAAATTGTACTAACCCTTTTTCCTCTTATTATTTATAGTGTAAATACTATCGTATACGCTTTCAGTCCGACACTAGTCGGGAACTGAGTGATTCACTTTCAGGACGACACTATAGTTGGGCACTGAGTGACCTCGAGGCCTACTCAAAATGTCAGCTCTGGTCCCATCCAGAAGACAACCGAGAAGTGACCCGAGGATCTAGACCTTACTAAATAAGTCAATCTGGTCAATGCCCAGAAGACAATATGAGTTTGGACTGAGCCCCTTATGTTTATTATATTATTATCTTGTGGATAAATTAAAAAGGGATAGAAACCAAGTAGGAGACTCATTCCATTAAACCCGGATATTTTGTGGGAAAATATATGATTTCCAAATTCTACGTATATGTACGCATTTGTTATGTATATTGATTGAGCACTTGTATGTTGTTTGAACAGAGACCGCGAAACCACACAATCACGGTGAGGGAACTTAACTCTGCAGATTTTGTAAACAGGTGTTATTTTGAGCAATGAGTGGTTTCGGTTTTGATGAACCCACTCATGTGCCTATACATGATGCACTATGGTAAGAGTGCTGTGATGATTTGATATTACGGTGTTGACCGTATGTGTATGTAAGACTGCTTCCACGTACCTGGGCTATTGAACCAATATCGGCCATATGAGAGATGGTTTATGTCTACTGGACCATGGGCGGACCATGCTGTCGTCAGTTGCTGACTTGAGGGTGTCAGTATCGGCTAAGTTTAAGAGCCGGAGATGTACTTGCAAGGATGTATTTTGACCGTGTCGGGACTTAATACTGGTCTCAGTGTAGTCGGCAGGTGTTACGGTGGTAAATGGCAGTGATTGATAGTTGATGATGTTATTATCTGATTTAAGATTATGCTTACTGTTGTCAAGCATGTGATATTAACTGTTGTTAACCTGTTTTATATTTACTTAATGTGCATTGTTAATTATCCTTCACTGGGCTAGTTAGCTCACACCACTCACCTTTCAGGCAATGAACCCGAGGAGGAGGACCCTCTCTTTCAGGCTTAGGGCGTTTAAGCTGAAGCAGTGCCTTGGGATTTCCCCCGGAGGGGAATGCCCTGATCTTTCTGTTGGTTCTTGGAACCGTTGTTTTTGCATTAAGTACCGGATGTGATACTTAATTTGTATTTTTGTAATCGGCTATGTTGCCATTTGAGACGATGTTATGGATTGATTAATCAATGTTGGTATCTGTTTGATCATTTTTATGAGTGGATGTTATTGTTGCATTGTTTTTACTTTGTCTTTGGGGCAGGCATATGGTACATGTTTGAGTCCACTTATCAGGCTGATGTGTAACCGCTGGGCCTAACTGTTGATCCGGCCCAGTAAGAGTGCTTGTGGTTTAGTTTACTTATCTTTCAAAAAAAAAAAAAAAAATCAGTCGCGTACCGGGCCCACCGGTCGGGTCGGGGCGTGACAACTTCGAACGGGTTTAAGCTCCTAGTTTTCTCTTCTATTGGTCATTATTGTTAACAAAACAGGCCAGATTATAGATTATGTTTATTACTCATGGATTGGACCCTAAGTATTTGATAATTCTTGGACGAGTCGCAGACGAGTTTAAAAATGAACATTGGTCTTGATAAAATAAATATTTAGGTTAAAAAAATGAGCTAACATAAAATTATAGGTTAAAATGGGCATTGGGCTCATTAGCAAAAAATTTATGTTAAAAATAAATATTGGGCCCAGTAGCATAAAATTTAAGGTTAAAAACTTTGATACTAGACCCGATAGCATCAAATTTGCATAAAAATTCGATATTGAATCTGACAGAAGAACTAGGGTCATTAGATGGGTCAAATGGACAATCAGACCTTTGATGGGGTGAGGACAGTCCATTAAGCTTATTGGGTTGGGCCGGATCTAAATTTTAATACATCTTGTGTTACTGGGGCGGACTGGATCTGAACCATTTTCTTATCGGATCTGGACTCGGATCCTGTCGATGGAGGCCGATCCAAGTCCCTTTACAGGCCTACTAGTGCCTCTCTCAGTCTCTCTTCAATTGCTTCGGGACTTGAATGGACGGTTTTGCACCTTCATCCTAGGTAACGGATCTTGTCAAATGTGAGCTTACTACTCTCGACCCAATTCTACTTATGCCTCTTTTTGCCCTTAACACTCTTCTTGGGCCCGGCTTTCTCTGCTCTAGGCCTTCCCTTGTGAGAATCCTCAATATTTCTATAATGATCGCCTTCCCAACTGATTTCTTTGATGCTTTTGTAAATAATACTGTTTATAACGCTGGTGAAAGTATTTTTTTTATTATTATTATTATTTCATGACTGATGTAGAGTGAGGCCTTTGTTGTTTTTTTCTTTTTCCCCTCTTGAGCATGTGGTTTTACCCTCTGTAATGAAATTCTAACATTCGTTCAAAAATTTAAAATAATTAATTGCAACATTTTGATAATTTTATGTTATTTTTCATCTTTTTCACATTTTTATTTTTTTTTATTTTTTTTATTTTTTTCCTAGATAGAACAATGAAAGTGGGAATGCCAAAATGTTTTGATACGAAGATAACCCAAGTCGATTTCAAAACAAATCTAACGAGAACAATTCATATTAGAATTTTTATTCTAATGCCATAATATCATATTGCTCCACACAACTTTGAAGTTATATTTTAAGCAATCGAATCAAGTTTCTTTTCAACTCAACACCCAAGCACAAAACTTGGTCACTCGATCAAATGGGTAGAGTGAGTTTTGAATTAACTATTTCAAGTTCTTGGTTGACTCGTTGAATCAACCCAACCTAGTAATAAATCTGGTCATCAGGTGGGCTTAAACTAGATCAAAATGAGCATTAGTCTAATTAAATGAGTTACTATTAGACTTAAAACATACGACTTTGGTCAAGTTGAACAAGTTAAAGTGCGATTGAATTGCTTTGTTTAAGACTTTAAGTAAATGGGTCTATAAATAAAATAATTAATTGATATGCATTAGAACTTCAAACTTATGTAAGTGGAAATTAATAACTGTGAGAGATGATTGATGATTATGAAGTTATGAATGATATATAACTCATGGTTATATTTATTTTGATAATTATATATATATTTTTTATTATAAATGGCTTCATTTTAGTGATTTATTAGTTATATTTTTTAATAATTTATATTTTGTTAGATAAATCTGTAAATATTTAATAAATTTAATTCTATAAATTGAATAAAATAATTTGATTAGCCTGTCAAGTCATCTAGTTGACCTAATTTGGCAATTGACCAAATTCTAATAAAATATAAAAATACAAAACAAAATAAATTGAACTGAACTGTTAATTTAACCAGGGGTTAAAAAATCGTTGTTGTCACCTATATATCGTCGATATTATTCTCTCCTCTCTTTTTTCTTTTCAAATATCAATTGATTTATTTTTTAATTAAAAAATTAAATGAAAAAAAAATTAGGTTGTAATCACATTTTATAAATAAATAAATTCTAGTATAATATTGGCCGATATCATGGCCAATATTTTACCGATATGCTAGGGGGGCATCGATATATCACCGATATCGATATTTAATTTTTTTCAAAAAAAACTTTCTTCGAATGGATATTATAGATATTGACTAGATCTACCAATATATGATATGTTATTGTTCGAAACTATACATATCGGATGACCTCTGACCCAAACTATTAATTAGTTGTGCCTAATTGTGGTTCTTATTAAAAAACTATATTTTAAATAAAAATATTTAAAATTTAGTATAATAAAAACTTTGAAAAGGTACATGACCCATCTACAAAATAAAAAGTACATGACAAACATTTAGACGCTGTCTCCTATATGCAGAGCTTCACCTCATTTTTTAATGTTGATTAGATGGGTGTAATAATCGGAATCACATTCCACCCTACCATTTAAGGTTCAATATAAGATGATAATCAACTTTATTTAATGCATGTTTGTACGCATAAATTGTTTCAGTATATATCGTTTAGAAAAAAGAAAATTTTCCATTTTTAATTTTACAAAAACAATAAATTATGAATTAAGATTTTATGACTTTCTAAGAAAACTTAAAATTTTAAAAAAATAATTTATGAAAATTTACAAAATACACCTTTGAGAGACTTGGCCAAATAAATAATAAAAACCTTAACCACACATATTATACTTAGATCCATTTACTAGGACCTAATTAAGTTTAAATGAATTGAGCTAACTCAATCCATTTATTAAATGGGTTAATTTCGTATAAAATTAAATAGATCAACCTAGCCTAACCCATTTACAAAATGGTATGGTCCAATGGCACTTGATCCACTTATTAAATGAGCCAATTTGATTAAAGACGATCAAGTTTAAATAGATCAACCCATTTTATCCCCCTTACTAAAAGCTTAAAACTAGAATCACATATGACGTAAATATTGATTAAACAAGTTGACCCAATTCTAAATACCTGATAAAGTTTAAATGGGTAGGTCCAACCTTCAATCCATTACATATGTTAACATAACCTGACTGGACCCATTCTCAACCAATTCTTTATTTTGTCAATATTTTTTGGAGTCCACAAAATCAATTACAAAGAAAGGCAATGAAATTTAAAAGTAGTAGAGGGTAGAAAACGTTATACTACAAAACCCTAAAAACAGAGTATTAAGAATTATGCCAAACATAAGGTAGGTAACATGAAAACCTTAACGTAGATATAGAGAAGTTGTTACTGCTTAAACAAAATATTAAAGATCTACTTGAATGGAATCCCATAAAAAATCCATTTTCTGTTCTTAGATTGACTGAGAGTTAATGAAGTACTTCAATTTCACAAAGCATGTAGATCTTATTCATGGGGAAATTTAAGTTTACATCCTTCTTTATCAAGCGTTACTCTCTACTCTAACACTGTGTAGGAGAGTCGCCGTAATACAGCACACACACTCCAAAACAGGAAGTGACAAAAATGACCACCAACAAACAGAACTGGAAAGATAATTTCTATGCTTTAATTCAATGGAACAACTTAACAAATGGATGGAATAATGATTGGACTACTCAGTAACAGGCGTTGGGGAATACCCAGTTCAGATCTAATGCACAAAACACAGAAATCGACTAAAAATTGCTCCACTTGTCAGGTCGTTGAAAGCAAGGACAAATAAAAATCACCACTTACAACTGTATGCATACAGTTGTAAGTGGTGATTTTTATTTGTCCTTCCTTTCAACAGTGTAATCTGGAGTAACTTCTCTTAACAGATAGTAGTGGGAAGGTAGACCCTGTGTATGTTGTTAATTGTTAAACTGTGTCTGCAAGTGGGGCATTTGCTCTGTACTCTGATGGCAGTGGCGATGCATTCCTTGCAGAAAATGTGGCCGCACAAAGTTGATGTCTCCTCCACCAAAGGGCCCAGGCAAATGGAGCAAGTGAAGGCTGGTTCCTTCATTGCATTAATATGTGGTTCCCTTCCTTCATGTGTAGTTATCTGGTGTCACAGTGATCCAAAGTGGTCAAACATCAAAGAAGAACATATACTAGAACATTTGCATGGATCCAATGTTCATAAATGATGCATGCAGTCATAAAGAAAGAGAGAGCAATGTATTAGATATAGATATCAAGATAAGAGGGAGGTCACCCATTCACTTCTATTTAGTTGTCCATTTCAACTCATATATTTTGACGGTAAGAACATTTCAAGACTCAATACTAGCGTTTTTGGGGGCATTTCCTTTAGAAAATTCCTTTATACTAACCCACCTACAAAATCATACTATAACATGGGGACTAACTTGTCCGGGAAATCAGCTGATAAATTGGATCAGAGGCTGTGCCAAAATCTTAAGAAAGCCATAGTCCTCTAGTGTCATAAGAAGGCTTGGTGAGAGGTTGCAATATTTTTAACACAGCTGCCCTTGATCTTACATGCATTGCACCTCTTTTGCTTTTACAATTGAGCATCTTACAACTTGACACTTTTTGTAAAGGTGATTTTGTCATCATACTTTAAGAGGACTTATTTCATGTTTGTAACATAATGAACATTATAAACGAAAGGAGAAATGACTTGATCACTTGCATATAAAAATGAACTTATCTAAAGTGATTTGCAAAAACTAAATGGGCGATAAATTTGAATCTCATCTTTTGAATACTAACATCTCACGATGGCAAAGCATCAAGTGGATTAAAAAAAAACCCTTAGGTGATTCTTCCTACAAAGATCATAAGCACAATGTCACGTATAGATCTCGATAACACTTGGCCATACTATTCTTACCACTACATACCATGGTCCATTGATTGGCTGAATGACCATTGAAACATATGATAAATGTTATTCTCAATAGTGTGAGAATATCTATCATCACCATCTCCAATTAGTCACAGGTTATTTTAACTATCCGTTTATCATCACCACCGCCATCATCAAACAATCAATTTGGAGTTCACACAAGTAACTACATTCAATGAATTGTCCCTCATAGACCAACTACTCATTTGAAACAACACCTATAGGACTTGAATCCACATCTTTCAACTACCCATTTGCTTTCATGAAATAGGTAAATCTAAAACCAAGTTTGAGCAAGTATCTCTCCAAGTTTTTTTACTATAAGAAGGTCTATGTAATGATCAATTCAAACCGCTCCATGCACTACTCTACCCTTTTACCTTGCACAGGACTACATCTATCTTCATTCTAGTAAGTTTGAGTCTCAGAAGTAAAAGTTTATCCAATGTTACAACTTTGACGCTAAAAAATCAACAGCTAGGATGATCTAATGAGGCTAAATATACAGTAACCAAAAACCAACAACAGTAAACCAAGAATAAAAACCGTGAATCATTAGGCAACAATGGTGAAGATTGCATTGATTGAGAAATAGTCAAATGGCCCCTTAAACCCATAAAAGCCCAGCATAATGTAGATATAATTTTTTTAGATGGGAAAATGATTAAAGATACATACGAATACAGAAATCCTCCACAAGTTTCAAACCTAGAAGTGTTTAGAATTTTTTAACGAAATCCAAAATGCATAATGCATATCTTTACAAGAAAAAACACACTTCCAAAAATGCCATTAAAGTACTGAATATGGAAATTGATAGGGGTACTGGCATTTTTTATAACAAGGGAACATCGTGTACCTTGCCACTACTTATGTGATGACAAATAGATAAAAAGACAAGCATGTCATCCCTTATTATTAACAAAACCAGTGTTCCTATCAATTCAAATGAATAAAAGGGAAAAAATAGAAAAATAAAGAAAAAATACAGACATACTATGCAACAGAACAGAAACACATACACATGCAGAAATATTTAAAGAAAAATGATGAATAAAATAGAACAGAGATATTAGAATAAAAAATAAGACAAGAAAATTCCACTTATATGGAAAAATCTAGAAGCAAATATTAACAAGAAAGATAGGCAAAACCCATAGAAAATCTACAAATGTTGAAACAAATCCCGCAAAAAGCAACAATCCTGGCACTAAATTGACACATTCATGCAACGAAAAAAAAACAACAAAAATGTAGATATGCACTTTACAAGATATATCCAGTCAAAAGCAAGCCCACAAAACAATGAAAAGTATAACCAGATTTATTCTGCCCAAAAATGGGAAAAGCAAATTGTATAAAACCCTTAAAAAAATCAACGCACATGAATCAAGCGAAAACAAAAGGCATAAAAGAAAAGCAAAAAATTATGCAGAATCTTCAGAACAGAACAATAAATATCAATTGCATGGATACAAGCAAAGCCCTAAAAAATGCAGAAATCTTTATGAAAATCAATAAAAATGAAACCAAACAGTCCCAAAAGATGAAAACAAGAGGAAGAAGAAGAAGAGAAGAAAAACCCTAACCCTAGTCAATGCAGTGTAATACAATAAAAACAGGAACCAATGTATAGTAACAAATAAATCAAGATAGGCCATCTTACTTGTGTAATTTGACTCGGGATGGTGATTACAACCACATCGTCAAAGGCATCAAAGTTGACAGGAACACTGTGCCTTCCGTTTGGATGTTGAAAACCCATGTTTCTTCTGCCAAATTGCTGGCTGCCAGAGGCACGAAAGACACCTGCCATTTCTTGCCGTGGCCGGGCATTGAGGTGAAAGTTGTGTGAAGAAACCCCAGCATAATCTCCTTGATGCGGCATTGAAGACATCTTCAAGACCTAAATAAAGATCAAATGAAACCCAGATCAGAAAATAATCGAGGAAAAAATAAAGAAAAAAGGGTAGTTTTCCCTTCCCCTTCGATTTTTGGGAAACGAATCCGAAACCAACTTTCAAGAAAATGAAAGAGAAATGCAGATAGATTTTGTATAAAGATTGCTATAATCCTCGCAGAGAGCAAGGACGATCGAAAGCCAGAGAGTTTTTAGATCTTTTGCACAGATAGATAGAGAGCTTTGTATCTTTCTCGGAGAGTCAGAAAAAGAGAGCGATTGGGAGAGCTTTAGATGTTTCTGAGAGATTGTGTTGCGAGGAAGGAGGAGCCGTTTTGCCCAATTTAAGGGATGTGTAACGAAAACTAAACATTCTCCGTAATTGAGGAGAATATCATTCGTCGATACCCATGTGGTTCCAGGTGTCCACTTCAAATTTCAAAATTCTAATACGCGTTCTTCTACTCGGTGGGCCATTCCAAAAGTACCAAATAATTAAAAATTAATTTTGGTTTTAACTGGGAAATCATCATTGTTTAATATTATATTTAAACATTAAAAGTACCTTTTTTATTTAAATAAATTACAAAAAACCAAATAACACTAAAAACTACATTAGTTGTCGTTTAGAAAGCATGATATTTTTTTTTGAGTAGGGAAGGGAGAAATCTCTTTAAACTCCTGAATTTAGATTAGTTCTCCTCAGATAAATTAGTTCTCCTAAAACCCTCACTTCAGATGACGTCCCGCACCCACACAGAAAAAATACAATACTTTTTAAAAATTATTCCACATATAATATTTAATTTGACATTATGAATTGATAGTTAAATGTGATATGCAGACGTCACACAGAGTAGTTAGTAAGTTCATGAAAATAATTTGTTAATCTAATACCTTGACCCAAATTAGTATTTAATTATGTATTTTTTTTACAATTAATTGTGCTTAATCGTGGTAATTAACAAATGGGCCTTGTTTAGAGTCAAAGTTTGACTAGATTCGAGTTTGGAGGTGAGTGGATCCAACTCGTTAAGGCTAGTGGCAGAGTTGAAATTATCTGAACTTTCTCTATCTGAGACCCTTAAAATAATCTGTGTTTGGAAAATAAATGATTTGAGGTTTTCCAATTCTCAAATCTTACAAATTTATTTAGTGTGAAATTTTGAGTTTAAGGAATTTTATCTCAATCATTTCGATTTACACAAGTGTGATTTTATAGATATCAGGTGTATCTCTATTTTTACAAAATGAAAGTTTTAAATATTTTAAGAGTGTCAAATTATCCCAAAAATTTTAGAAGTGTTTTATCAGTCAATTTATTTAACCGGACTCAAAAGCTAGAATTTTTTTTAAGTGTTATTTTAATTTTGAAATTTGGTATTTAAGTGGTTTTAAATTACATCATTTAGTTTGGGTGTATTTTAAAAAGGTATTTTAATTTTGGAAAAAAAAATTAAAGAAGTTTTAAATTATTTTCTAAACCATAGAAATTATATGGTTTTAAATTCATTTTTCTAAAACTATATAAGTTACATGGTTTTGAGTTTTATTTGTCAAATGGATAAACATTTGAATTTTAGAAAAAAAAAAATCAAAACTTTGGTGATTATTCACCACAACTGGGGTGGGTAGCATTAGGCTTCCATCGACTTAAGAAGAGATGAGAAGTGGAAGAAGAATAAAAAACACTCAAAAGCAATCTCTCCCTCTCCATCGTCCTTTTTCCTTTTTTTTTTCCCTTTGCCTTTCCCTTTCTTTCCTTCTTCTTTCTGCTCTCCTGCGTTTGAGCTGTGACCGAAGTTTTTTCGTGTTTGGATCTCGGGTTTTTCAAACTCCGTCATTTCTCCACCGATTTCGACGATTAAGGTATGAAAATTTATCTACTTAAAATTTTAAGAACTCTAGGACTGTTTAGTTTTGTAAAATAGAGTAGTTTTTGGCTTCAAATTTGGTCTCAAAATTTATAGGGGAAATGAGTTTTTCTTTTAAATCTTAAAAAACCTCTCCTAAATTAGTTTTTGAGTTGTTCTAAATATTTCAATTTGAAACAAAATTTATGGAATTATTATGCTTTACAGATCTTAGTGATATTTGCAAGTTGGACAAGGTGAGGAGACTCAACTTAACATGTATAATGGTTATTGTTAAAATCTATTAGATTTTAGATTGAAAATGGAACCCATAGTATTTTTAAGATGGGAAAGACCAAGTGGGACCCATTAGAAGTCTAGAGGGTGATAGGTTTAAAGTTTGGACAAAAGAGTGAAAAGTTCAATGATGTTGTGATTTATGAAAAGGAACATGTAAATCATGTTAAGATGTGTGCATGTGATTCATATATTGATTACGTGAATAGGTGATATATGTGGCCTTGATCATGCATAGAGTTTTGTATATATATGTGATTATACTTGTGCTAATAAGTTTGTGCAGGTAATGAGATGAAAACATTTTAGGTTATTAAACCTAGATTGCAACCAGTGGATAGTAAGTGAAACTCCATTGTTAAACTCTTATGGAAAGGGTGTATGGAGACAACATATGTAAATGATGATTTTATATTATTTCTATGTTTATGGATAATTGATAGATAATATACATGTTCATGTATACGCACACACTTATACATTCGGTCAAGCTCTTGCAAGATGCTGCATTCTATCTGCCTTGACTTAATGCATTCGAGGATGAGTGGGATTCCTCGACAGGGTTGAGTGGGATACCCTGAACCTGTACAGTTGGGGTTGAGTGGGATACCTCAACGGGGTTGAGTGGGATACTCCAGTGTATTACAAGTTTCGTTGTAACCTTTTAAATGATAGATATGATTTATTTGTTTATCATGTGTTAAACATGCATTGTGTTATTAATATAATGAGTATATGCGTGTGTATGTGGAAAGGAAAAAACAAATGGTAAAGGTAGGCCATGGTGTTCAAAGTGTTTTCCTCGTAAGTTGTATTGTAAATTTGATATTCTGAAAATTTGAAGAGACTTGTTAATTTGAGTTCTCTTCACTGGGCTGGAGCTCACGTCCCTTACAATGCAGGTCGTGTACTGGATGTGGGAAAGGAGAATCCCTCTGCGATGCTTAGGAGTTGGAATCCAGTGCTGTTCGATGGTAGGATTTATTCTTGTTTAGTTTCATATAAAAATTATGTAAATTTTAGGTGATAATTTCACTTGTGGTATAGAGACTTTATGTATAAGTCATATATGTGTACTATGATAATATGTTGTATAATTGATCGTATTATGGTGTGTATTTTGGATTTTTAGAGTGCCAGTCGATGGGTACGTGGAAATTGTCGACAATTTGAGCAGATTACCATTAGTCGACTAATACAAGAGAATTTATGTGAGATATTTTTTCAATGTGCCCCTTTGGGGACTTGATGTTTTAGGTTGCGAGTATTGTCCACACAAGCGTGTGCGAACGTTTCTATGGGCTTAGGGAACCGCATGAGAGGCCCATGGATTTTTGATAATTGGATTTGTTAAAAAAAAAAAAATAGTCACGTTCTGGGCGCGCTTCTCGGGTCGGGGCGTGACAGTTAAATTCAAATATAAAAGTCAACTCTAGATTAGAAAGGATAAATGAGTTAAATAATGATAATAATGAGTTAAAATATGATATCGAATCATTTTAAATTTAAATGTTTGAATATGTTTATATTTTATAAAAGAAATCTCAATTTATATTGAATTTAGTATATGAATAAGTGCAAGGTTTCTTGTCATTTGATATATTTACAATGGAAACTATATCATATTTTGTACTTATTCTTTTTTCTATATATATATATAAAAAATTAGTTATGAAAATTACGTGAGTATAATGATCTGTTGGCAATTAAGTGTATAAAACATGATAAAGATATAAATATTAGATTAAAAATTCATTCACGTAAATTAAAAATACAAAATAATTAATAAGGTATACAGATGCAATGCAATTAAAATTAAAAGTACGTTTTTAACTTCAGATAAGTTAAAAAAAAAATCCAATGACAGTTATAAAAGAATACATTAAATGTCATATAAAAGACTTGGTATCTTTTTTAATTTGACATTTCGGACTGATAGTTAAAATATGATATCCTATTATTTTAAATAATTCACGTAATATCTTAATATTGTATAAAGGAATTCTAAAATTATATCAAATTTAGTACATGAATAAATACAACATTCTTAGCATTTGATCTAATCACAATAAAAACATGTCTCATACTTGATAGGATTAATAACAGTTAGCAATTGAGTGTATAAAAATGACAAAATTACAAATAATAGATTAAAAATCCATTAATAAAAATTAGAAATACAAAATATTTGAGATAGAGTATATATAAATATGATGCAATTGAAATATCAATACCACTTCTCTTAATGTAACTCCATTTTTACAAAACTTTCACCATGTTTTAATTACATCGCACAATATTTTTATAATGGAATATATGTGATTCCACATAATTTTTTAATTACAATAAAAACTATCTGCAGTACATAGTTACAATAAAAACTATCTGCAGTACATAGTTTAATGTATTTCAGCAATTGGTGAGAGAAAGAAGGGTGCTGCCCAGAAATTGATTCAAGAAAGGGGTGAATTCAGTCAATTAAACTTTTAGGCATTTCTCCAATTACACAAATTAGAAAAGTAACATGTAAATAATAATAAGTTAAAACACAAATAGAAAGAGGAGATGAGAAGAGATTGAGAGATTGAACTTGAATTTTTATGAGATTTGACTTTCCTGCCTATGTCATCGCCTCAAGACATTGCTTGAGGATTAAATCCACTATTGCTTCTCCTTATAGGTGGCGAAAAAACATTTTGGAGCTCCTTGATTACACCTCTCTTTTAACTTGAAGTAGAATCCTTTCTTCTATCTTCACTAGGGTTGGTCCAACCCTTTACAACCTTTTATCTCAGATATAATCAATAGATTACAAGTTGAAGCTCAGGAATAACTCTCTCAATATGATTCATAAGAGTTACTCAAGGATTTGAACAAAAATGGCTCAATAAATGATTTGCAAGTGTATGATTATGAACTTGAATGATAGACAAATTGATTTATCTCTGTATCTCAGTCGGTGGAGAGTGTTTAGACTTCATAATAACAAGTATATATATAAATTTCAAATTTATTACCATTGCCATGCATTAAATAAAAAAGATGACCGTTTGAATGAGCATCTAATGCATTAAAAATTGACAGTTGCCACCATATTGTTGACAATCTAGATAAGCAGTTGACTGTTTGGACAAGCTGTATAAGTAGTCACGATTGGAAAATGTCGACGGATGGATATCAGAGACAAACTCTGTTTTACATTTGTTTCAGACAGTTGACAGTTACCGGCTTATCAATTGACAATTGTCTATCAAAGACTAAAAATGATTTACAATCAATTCAATTAGTCAACGGTTGCCAACTCAAGAGTCGACGCTAACTTATCAGAGACCAAACATTTGTTACAACATTTAGACTGCAACACCCCGCCCCTTTCTACAACCTTAACGGGTCGTGACCCGCTTAACTGCAGGCTGAACGGGCGTCACCTAACGCGTCACCCATCTTACGGGCCTTAAATCACAGATTTGTGGCTGGGGGAAAATAAGTATATATATATTTTTTAAAGATTATGAATGAAATAACGAAGCCATCAAATCTTTCAAGCTCAAAATTTACACATCGCATACATCATAATGTCATCGACAATCTATTATCAACATCAAATCTAATCTCACTACTCATATCCCATTCCATAAAATAAAACCAACTAATAAATCTCAAATTTCTCAAATTATTTGAATCAAATAATCAAGTCTCAAAGAATAAGAAGCATCAAATAATTAACTCAATCAACATAATTCAACACCTAACTAGGAATTTAAATATTCATCCATAGTAACTTCTAGTTTTCAACGTCGTCCTCCAATTCTAAATCCAGAGGGTTACCTGCAATATAAGGGTGTGAGCTCAAAACCCAGTGAAGGAATACAATAGCACATATCCAAAATGTGATATCTCCGCTATACTCAATTTAATACAAATAAAGAAATATTAAAACCATAAGTAATTAGATATGCATTTAATGTCCATACTTTATGCTATGTAATGCACAATGCACAATACCCAATGCCTCATTCATCCACAACAACACCTATTGTGTTTGGTGATCTACCTGCCGAAGCGAGGCTAACACAAAACCACATGAAATGGCCTACCCGCCGAAGCGAGGCTAACACAACACCACATGAAGTGGTCTACCCACCGAAGCGAGGCTAACACAACACCACATGAAGTGGCCTACCTGCCGAAGCGAGGCTAACACCATCACCAAATAACAGTCTATGTGACCTTTCACGGCTTAATAATCCAAACTTACCACATACGTGGTACTACTCATTAAAAGAGAGGTCATAGACTACCACCGTCGTGGTCTACATGAAAGATCACGGCTCACACCTCCATACCCATCCCATGAATATGAAGATGCCATCATACCATGCATTATCTCTATCATCATACCACATGTTATGTATTATGCCATAAATTTAAACATTATACTCTAACAGTCATATGATCTCAAATTGACATAAACACCATATACATGTCCCAAAGCATCATATTCCAACATCAATAATCTTACACTTGCATAATAATAAATTATGATTATGACATCACAATATCATGAATTCATCTCAATAACATCACAAATAACTCTACAACAGTATATAAAATATCCATCTAATTCGAACATAATTATTAGACCTCTCAACAAGGCTAGTGGCTAATTTTCAACTATCCGGGCAGACTGAGTCCCCTCACGACCATTAGAACATTTTGCCTATTCCCTTATACTACTATGAGTAAGAACCGGATTACAACCACTATTCCAATAAATACCCAGTCGATTTCAAAGGTCCAATATTATATTCTCAAAATACAATACATCATGCAATATTTTTCATTGCTCAATCACATAAACCAAAAATAGAGAATATCATATACAACCAAGGTATAGTTTATTGTTTTCCCTCGCCTAAAAAGTTCGTGAAGTGTAGGTGATGAATCAAAGCGCATTCCTACTTGAAATCAATCAATAGAACGCCCGGGAAGTGTTGCACATTTATTTAAAGGTTCCAAGTACCATTAACACATGATTGAGTCCCTCTAATAGTCCATATTAAATAAATGTGAGGCATGCTGCTGTCCCAACTATAATCTACGGTCATCCTAAGGTTCAAGGAGATGAGTGAAGGCTGAGTCCACACACTGCATGGTTAAACCATGTCTACATCCAATTCGGTATAAATAAGACAATGAAAGTGAATTGTAAGTCACAATGTACCTTGAACAATTTAATTACCCAAGATAAAACAACTTAAAATAGATGAAGTTTGCAAAATCTTTATCTTTAAGCAAGTAAAGACTGAAATCAATTAAATCAATAGAACAAAAGTTCTCAATGCTTTGTAAAGAAATTAGATGGATAAAATTTGTGTCATTGAACACTTTTATCATACTAAAGATATAACAAAAATATAAGGGATAACCCATACATATATAAATATCGTTAAAGAGTAAAATGAGTATTAAATAAATCTAAGTTTAAATAAGCCAAAGCATAAAGGAAACAATATAATATAAAACTATTTACATGTACTGACTGAGAAGGGTGGCTCGATTAATACATATGCTAAAATAAAAACATCTTAAAATTTTTATACTTTTAAATGAAATCAAAGGGGAAAAGTACTTTGATACAAGTTGAATCCAAACTATGGAATAATAAATTAACCATTGACAATTTATAAGTTCAAGTTGAAAGTTCAGACAAGCAGTATCTAGTTTCTACGTGGTTCCTAATTTCTGTGCCCCTAAAGAACAACTAGATGGATAATCATTGGGTCCACCAAAAATTCAAAATGAAATGCAGTTATGGGAACATCCCAAGTGCATAGTAAAAGTAATTTCCAATGCCTTAACAATATTTCATTGGCTATCTTTTCTTTTTACTTGACCATGCACTTGAAACTGGCAGATAACATTAGCCCACAAACATTAGTGACATCCTGCTTGGCTGCCTTTCCAGCCTTCAACTACCCATTGACGGCCAAATAAAAAGTAATTTTAAATCTAGTTGTTAAAAGAGGTACCGAAAGGGAACTTAGGGAATCATAAAAATTTAAATCATTAAATTAAAAATATAACCCATATATACTTTGAAAACTCAGATACATAAGTAAAAGGTCTAAACATGTATATTATTGTTATTATTATTTTATACCATTAAAATTGGTGTTAAAGTAATAAAATAAATAAATAGATAACTATATTTAAATCTTAAAACATTAAGTTATTTTAAACAAATAAAAATCAAGGACCAAAACCCAATTTAATAAAGTGGACTAACATAAAATCACTAAGATAAGTGAACACAGCAAAAAGGGGTCGGCTGAAAGAAGAGGCCAAAATATAAGTTTTGTTTTGATTTCTTTCTTTATTTTATTTTATTTCAAAATAATTTGATACTACAAGCAACAAATAAATAAAAGTGAGAAAATGTAAAACGATGGAAGAGGGAATAAGGGACAACAAGGAGTAATGAGATCTAAAATTTGTAAAGGTACTGCAAACTCCAATAAGTCAAGATTAAGGAAAATATTAGTTGAAGAAGGCTGCAAGGTTGATTGCTCACGGTTGAGGGACAGCCATAACTGGCGAGATAGGGAGGGTAGACACATGGAAGAGAAGAGAAAGAGGAAGAAAGGCGAGACAGAGGCATACCTGGAAGATCTGGTTGGGTTCCTTGTCTCAACTGCAATATGGATGCGAATGGTGGTGGTGTGCCAGAAACTACAGCGCTAGCTGGTATCACAATGTCGACTGGCGTAGGTTGGGGTAGCAACAACAAAATAGAAATCTGATGGAGATACCTCTAGATGGAGATCGAGTTTTGGGAGAAGAAATTGACTGCCATCGCATGAATTTAAAGGAAATAGAGTCGGCTGGTTTCTTCTGACTAGGAGTCAGATTTGAGGAGTTCAAAAAGGAAGGTGCACCGTGTAGAGCTAGGATTTGTTTTCGTTTTGGAGAGGTAAAGAAGGGAAAGGAATCGAAAATTAGGGATTTGGGGTAGAGAAGGAAGGGAAAGAATCCCATTTGGGGAAGAACCTGATAGACACGGTGGTATAGTTATGTTTCTATCGAGGGTTAAGGGAAAAATGGGGAAACTAAAGGGTGTGGGTTTCCAAAGGGGCCCACCCGGGTTTGGGTGTTTATATTTGATTAATTCCTGGATTATTGATTATATTCAAGTTCATTAAAATTTAAACTTAATTATTGATCCAGTAGTTTAATTATTTATTTACCAAAAAAAAATCAAATTTTAATTTATCATTTGAATTTAATTAACGTCTCAGCTAAATAAATCTTATTAATTTATAAATTTTGGATTTTTAATTATACAATTCCAATTGGAATCCTTAACTTTGCAAATTTAAAATCTAATTTGATAATTTATTTTCCGGTCACTTAATTTCAACTTGAAGGGGACAAATTTGAAAATTCTAATTGAGGGAAACTGTGTGTGCATTAGGGAACTTAAATTAATAAAATTCTAGATTTTTGTGTGTTTATTTATTTTATTTTAAACAATAAAAATAAAATAAAAAATAACATATAATTTCACACAACAAAATCAAGGAACCCATTTGCTATTTTAGTTTCACTCGATTCGATTGACCCGCTATTTCGGGTCAAGTCATCACATAGACAGACGACGGTTTCCCATACAACAGTCAATGGTATTCAATCTGAGACTAACTGTATTTCACAGTGATACTCATAGTCGACGGTAAGAAGTTATAACAATCGATGGTTTGGCCAGTGAAACATATGTTTTTCAGTCTCTAAGTCTCAATCTGTCCTTTTATCTATTCAATGTGCCCTTGGGACTGAAGCCAACAACTAGGAACCTAATGTTATGTGGTCAAGGTGGTAACAAGTTCCTAGGGTCCATCTTAAATCAAATTTGAGCCAAGGTGTTCATCTTTGAGTAACTTTACAATTAGAGTCCTAAACACAACAGGAGATCATTGAAAGGCTCAAGGGAAGTGTTCTTCCCTCTTGTTATTTCTATATATCTGTAAGGTAGACTAGACCTCTGTGGGTTGAACCACCATAAAAAATAGGAGTTGAGATCTAGATCTCTGTGGTCGAACCTCTTTCTAGGACTGTAATTTTAGGGTATTTCACCCTAATTTTAGTGTGTCTTGGATAACCCTAAGTTTGGTGATTCTGTTAGTGGATGTAGGTTCTTTGAACCGAACCACTATAAATGCTGGTGCAATGTGTGAATGGTGTGCAATGCTCTTATGGTTCTAGATCTGATAATTGTTTAGTGAATTTAACTGCTTATATTTTACGTTGATTGTTTTATGTGCCTTTATTCTTTTATGTGTTACTAAAAAAAAATTTAAGGAAATTGGATTAAAATTTTAAAAGGTCCTATTTACCCCACCCAGCACCCATCTCCCCTCCCCCCCCGCCCCCCCCCCCCCCCCCCCCCCCCCCCTCTTTCTATCTCTCTCCCTCTTCTAGGACAATGTAATCGCTTAGCCTAGACTTTCAACTGGCATCAAGAGCAAGGTTCCTCCATTAAGTCTTAATTGTCTAGAGGTGATCCATGTGCTAGGACAATGCACAGAGGAGATAGGAGGCTACCAAACCTCCATATTTCCATGGTACAAATTGTGCTTACTGAAACGCTCGCATGAAAACTTTTCTTGTATCCATCGATGGAACTATCTGGGAATCTGTTCTAAGAGGATGGGTTCACCCTGTTGAAGAAATAATTGATCCATCTAAGAAAGGAAAATCTGGGAATCTGTTCTAAGTCTCTCTGTCACTTACCTTCTTTAATTTGGGTTTCTTATATCTTTTTACTATTTTTTTAATTCCTGAGAATGCCGTCGTATCAGAACTGATTGAGCTTAATCCCATGAGGGTTTGCCAATGAAGAAGATCCTGGGTTGCTCCCGACCTGAATCTGTAGGCTTCAAGCCAGGATATGATATAGAATGTCATATAACCCAAATCCCAGTGTTCAAGTGCGGGATCTTATTAAGATCCAAAACAGCCTGTTAATAAGTGTGCCCGTTACGTTAATAGCATTGATTAATGGCATTTCCATGGATCTAGAATTCACTCACAGCTGCAACAACAAGGACATGGAGGGTTTACTTCGTTTTTTTTTTATAACGATTGCGCTATATATTTTGATATTATATTTATTAATTAATGATAAATTAATATTTTGAAAAAGGGATTCATGTGAACACTACCAATTTTTTTAAGGGAACACTTCCTTACTACTTAGATTAAAATGACTAAAATGCTCTTTGATTATTTTTTTAGTGTAAGAGATAAGTATCATTTTAGCAGGGATTATGATTTTACTTAAACTAAAGTAGTAGGATGTGTTTCCACACAAAATAATGGAGGCGTCCCATCAATACCCTGTCAAAAATATTTGTTATATTTTAATCAGGGAATAGCATCAGGTGAACCATGGTCTGACTACTTGATCAATGCTTTAAAATTCATCCTGATGTATTGTGTTGACTAATGGAGTATTTAAGGGTGTAATTTAGTCATGGGTGAGTGATTCAGACCCTTGATTTGTGGCAGACTTAGCCTCATGTGGAACTCTTAATTCCATTGAGTTATAGCCGTTTATTTTGTGCCATTTTGAGTTCTCAATTATTCAAGAGAATTCTAAGAGGCATCTCTAATTTTGGTTGTAGAATATGGCTATCTGTTTAGCTACTTTGTGACAGTTTTTCAAAATTAAATTCATTGATTTCAAATCTCTGTCTTCGTAGTAATCCTTGGAATGATTTACCTCATCTCCTAATTAGCAGATTCAATGAGAAGATATGGAAGCTATTGGTTTCTCTTTTCTTTCCAGCTCTCGTCTAGCATGTTTGGAGGGAAAGAAACTAAAGGATTTTTTTGGGCTAGTCATTGTTGCTAGGGATTTATTTTTATTTACCGCTCTCAGATCCAATATCCTTTTTGTGTCTAATGGAGATGATTTTGGCGGTGCTCATGCTTCACTCGGAATGCAATTAGGAAGTTGAGTCCAATCTCGTGTTACTTCGAATGGGTTTAAGCTCCTAGTTTTCTCTTCTATTGGTCACTATTGTTAACAAAACGGGCTGGATTCTAGATTATGTTTATTACTCATGGATTAGACCCTAAGTATTTGATAATTCTTGGACGAGTTGCAGACGAGTTTAAAAATGAACATTGGTCTTGATAAAATAAATATTTAGGTTAAGAAAATGAGCTAACATAAAATTATAGGTTAAAATGGTCATTGGGCTCATTAGCAAAAAATTTATGTTAAAAATAAATATTGGGCCCAGTAGCATAAAATTTAAGGTTAAAAACTTTGATATTAGACCCGGTAGCATCAAATTTGCATAAAAATTCGATATTGAATCTGACAGAATAACTAGGGTCATTAGATGGGTCAAATGGACAATCAGACCTTTAATGGGGTGAGGACAGTCCATTAAGCTTATTGGGTTGGGCCGGATCTAAATTTTAATACATCTTGTGTTGCTGGGGCGGACTGGATCCGAACCATTTTCTTATCGGATCTGGACTCGGATCCTGTCGGTGGAGGCCGATCCAAGTCCCTTTACAGGCCTACTGGTGCCTCTCTCAGTCTCTCTTCAATTGCTTCGGGACTTGAATGGACGATTTTGCACCTTCATCCTATCTACTTATGCCTCTTTTTGCCTTTAACACTCTTCTTGGGCCCGGCCTTCTCTGCTCTAGGCCTTCCCTTGTGAGAATCCTCAATATTTCTATAATGACCTCCTTCCCAACTAATTTCTTTGATGCTTTTGTAAATAATACTGTTTATAACGCTGGTGAAAGTATTTTTATTATTATTATTATTTCATGACCTGATGTAGAGTGAGGCCTTTGTTGTTTTTTTCTTTTTCCCCTCTTGAGCTTGTGGTTTTACCCTCTGTAATGAAATTCTAACATTCGTTCAAAAATTTAAAATAATTAATTGCAACATTTTGATAATTTTATGTTATTTTTCATCTTTTTCACATTTTTTTTCCTAGATAGAACAATGAAAGTGGGAATGCCAAAATGTTTTGATACGAAGACAACCCAAGTCGATTTCAAAACAAATCTAACAAGAACAATTCATATTAGAATTTTTATTCTAATGCCATAATATCATATTGCTCCACACAACTTTGAAGTTATATTTTAAGCAATCGAATCAAGTTTCTTGTCAACTTAACACCCAATCACAAAACTTGGTCACTCGGTCAAATGGGTAGAGTGAGTTTTGAATTAACCATTTCAAGTTCTTGGTTGACTCGTTGAATCAACCCAACCTAGTTATAAACCTGGTCCTTTGGTGGGCTTAAACTAGATCAAAATGAGCGTTAGTCTAATTAAATGAGTTACTATTAGACTTAAAACATACGACTTTGGTCAAGTTGAACAAGTTAAAGTATGATTGAATTGCTTTGTTTAAGACTTTTAAGTAAATGGGTCTATAAATAAAATAATTAATTGATATGCGTTAGAACTTCAAACTTATGTAAGTGGAAATTAATAATTGTGAGAGATGATTGATGATTATGAAGTTATGAATGATATATAACTCATGGTTATATTTATTTTGATAATTATATATATATTTTTTTATTATAAATGGCTTCATTTTAGTGATTTATTAGTTATATTTTTTAATAATTTATATTTTGTTAGATAAATCTACACAGATTTAATAAATTTAATTCTATAAATTGAATAAAATAATTTGATTAGCCTGTCAAGCCATCTAGTTGACCTAATTTGGCAATTGACCAAATTCTAATAAAATATAAAAATACAAAACAAAATAAATTGAACTGAACTGTTAATTTAACTAGGGGTTAAAATATCGTTGTTGTCACCTATATATCGTCGATATTATTCTCTCCGCTCTTTTTTCTTTTCAAATATCAATTGATTTATTTTTTTTAATTAAAAAATTAAATGAAAAAAATTAGGTTGTAATCACATTTTATAAATAAATAAATTCTAGTATAATATTGGCCGATATCATGGCCAATATTTTACCGATATGCTAGGGGGGCATCGATATATCACCGATATCGATATTTAATTTTTTTCAAAAAAAACTTTCTTCGAATGGATATTATAGATATCGGCTAGATATGCCAATATATGATATGTTATTGTTCGAAACTATACAAATCGGATGACCTCTGACCCAAACTATTAATTAGTTGTGTCTAATTGTGATTCTGATTAAAAAACTATATTTTAAATAAAAATTGTTAAAATTTAGTATCATAAAAACTTTGAAAAAGTACATGACCCATCTACAAAATAAAAAGTACATGACAAACTTTTAGACGCTGTCTCCTGTATGCAGAGCTTCACCTCATTTTTTAATGTTGATTAGATGGGTGTAATAATCGGAATCACATTTCACCCTACCATTTAAGGTTCAATATAAGATGATAATCAACTTTAGTAAATGCATGTTTGTACGCATAAATTGTTTCAATATATATCGTTTAGAAAAAAGAAAATTTTCTATTTTTAATTTTACAAAAAAAATAAATTATGAATTAAGATTTTATGACTTTCTAAGAAAACTTATAATTTAAAAAAAATAATTTATGAAAATTTACAAAATACACCTTTGAGAGACTTGGCCAAATAAATAATAAAAACCTTAACCACACATATTATACTTAGATCCATTTACTAGGACCTAATTAAGTTTAAATGAATTGAGCTAACTCAATCCATTTATTAAATGGGTTAATTTCGTATAAAATTAAATGGATCAACCTAGCCTAACCCATTTACAAAATGGTATGGTCCAATGGCACTTGATCCACTTATTAAATGAGCCAATTTGATTAAAGACGATCAAGTTTAAATGGATCAACCCATTTTATCCCCCTTACTAAAAGCTTAAAACTAGAATCATATATGACCTAAATATTGATTAAACAAGTTGACCCAACTCTAAATACCTGATAAAGTTTAAATGGGTAAGTCCAACCTTCAATCCATTTACATATGTTAACATAACCTGACTGGACCCATTCTCAACCAATTCTTTATTTTGTCAATATTTTTTGGAGTCCACAAAATCAATTACAAAGAAAGGCAATGAAATTTAAAAGTAGTAGAGGGTAGAAAACGTTATACTGCAAAACCCTAATAAAAGAGTGTTAAGAATTATACCAAACATAAGGTAGGTAACATGAAAACCTTAACGTAGATATAGAGAAGTTGTTACTGCTTAAACAAAACATTAAAGATCTACTTGAATGGAATCCCATAAAAAATCCATTTTCTGTTCTTAGATTGACTGAGAGTTGATGAAGTACTTCAATTTCACAAAGCTTGTAGATCTTATTAATGGGGAAATTTAAGTTTACATCCTTCTTTATCAAGTGTTACTCTCTACTCTAACACTATGTGGGAAAGTCGCCGTAATACAGCACACACACTCCAAAACAGGAAGTGACAGAAATGACCACCAACAAACAGAACTGGAAAGATAATTTCTATGCTTTAATTCAATGGACCAACTTAACAAATGGATGAAATAATGATTGGACTACTCAGTAACAGGCGTTGGGGAACACCTAGTTCAGATCTAATGCACATAACACAGAAATCGACTAAAAATTGCTGCACTTGTCAGGTCGTTGAAACGAAGGACAAATAAAAATCACCACTTACAACTATGCAGTAGTTGTAAGTGGTGATTTTTATTTGTCATTTCTTTCAACAGTGTAGTCTTCCTTTCAACAGTGTAGTCTGGAGTAACTTCTCTTAACAGGTAGTAGTGGGAAGGTAGACCCTGTGTATGTTGTTAATTGTTAAACTGTGTCTGCAAGTGGGGCATTTGCTCTGTACTCTGATGGCAGTGGCGATGCATTCCTTGCAGAAAATGTGGCCGCACAACGTTGATGTCTCCTCCACCAAAGGGCCCAGGCAAATGGAGCAAGTGAAGGCTGGTTCCTTCATTGCATTAATCTGTGGTTCCCTCTCTTCATGTGTAGTTATCTGGTGTCACAGTGATCCAAAGTGGTCAAACATCAAAGAAGAACATATACTAGAACATTTGCATGGATCCAATGTTCATAAACGATGCATGCAGTCATAAAGAAAGAGAGCAATGTATTAGATATAGATATCAAGATAAGAGGGAGGTCACCCATTCACTTCTATTTAGTTGTCCATTTCAACTCATATATTTTGACGGTAAGAACATTTCAAGACTCAATACTAGAGTTTTTGGGGGCATTTCCTTTAGAAAATTCCTTTATACGAACCCACCTACAAAATCATACTATAACATGGGGACTAACTTGTCCGGGAAATCAGCTGATAAATTGGATCAGAGGCTGTGTCAAATTATTATTCACATATAATGTGAAGAAAGATTCAATTAGAAAAAAAAAAATCATTAATATTCAAAATTAGGCCTGGTTATCGAAACAGACATGGATTTTGAGCCCGTTGCACACTTGGAATGTGCTCATTATTCTCCCATTTCACTTTTAAGATATTGTCTGCATTAAACAAGGGAGAGGTATGTTGTAGATGGAGCTTTCTCACTTCAGGAGAAAAATGAGTAAGGAGGGACCTACACTCCCTTCTAGTCGGTCAATTACAAACTGGTGACTTGTGGCTGGCATAATATTGTAAGAGCACAATGTACTAGATTTGTGATTTCATTGTCAATAATTGTGCTGCAAAAGATACCAATGATATTAGTTTATGAATCTTATTGGAAGACCTACGTACTATTAGATGAGGCAGAATAGCTGTTTGGTGCAGAAGCATGACCAGAATATAAATTAAAACATTTGCATGGATTCAATGATTAGAAATGATACATGCAGTCATGAAGAAAGAAAGCAAATACAGATATCAAGATAAGAGGGAGATCACATTAACACTATACTAGATAGATTGTAAGAACATTTCAGTACTCTATACTAATGTTTTTAGGGGCATACTTCAGAAATTTCCTTTATACTAGATCCAAAACTTGGAAACCTCCCATGTTAGTACTAGTGCCCAAATCAATTTGGCTCCAGACCTATCTCAGGTCTTCTACTCCAGGATCTATGCACTATTATTCTTTTCGTTAAATAAAATTACTCCAGGATCTATGCACTATTATTCTTTTCTTTAAATAAAATGATCAACATTTAAAATATAATATACATAGCCTCATTCCATAAAGTTGTTCACATGATATGGAGAATATGAGAATTAGTTGATCACTTATATTATATAAGCTCTCTTTTTAGTGTTGAACCCATGCCGGGGAAAACTCTTCTCAAAATTAATAGAACCTAAGGAAAAGCTTAACAAGAAGCAAAAACCAAAAAAAATAAGTAGCTGCGTGTTTAAATGACCCAACCAATGTAAGCAAAATTGTCGAATACTAATAATGTTTTTATTTTGAAATAATGACAACGTAAACAACACTAACAACTTGGACAAAAGGAAACAATCTTTAGATGATATACATAATTAAAGTGCAAAAAATGATAAGTTCATTATAATCCAAATTACCTCAGTAGTGAGATTGCTTTCTGAATTAGTGGAAGGCCTAGCACTAAATAAATTTCTTCCATGATTATCATAATCATTGAGAGTCAACCTAGTTGACGTTTGTTCCTCTGCAGTGATAACCCCTTCAAAAAGAAAATGCTAGTGTAAGTACCTAGAAACATAGCAGTAAAAAGTAGAGAAAAGGGGATGGATCAATTGGTACGTAGTAGAAATTCCCTTTTACACAGGGATACTAGAATATGGAAACGAGAATAGATAGAGATAGTATTTGGTATTGTACAAAAGTGTTTCCTTAGCCGTCTTAGTTGTTCTTGAATTGATTAATAACTCTTTCCTAACTCACTATCCTTGACTTGAAGATGACAATATATGCAATTTATCTCGACGTGTTTGAGGAAGAGTAAATCAGGATATGTTTGGATTGTGATTTGTTTACATGCAAGGCTAACAACATCGTCGACTCTTTGTCAAAAGTAGGTATAGATAGAAGTGATTCTTTTGTTGGATTCATGCAATCTTTTGTGTTTTTGTTACCAACATAATATCACTCCTATGCTGTTATCTTGTAATTTTTCTCATTAATACATTATTACTATTTCAAAATAAAAAAAATAACAAAAAGATATCCAAGTCAACCAGAATTGTATCATCTTAAAGTGGCAAGTTTGAAATAGATACCTGAGCGACTTCGATGTACAACTGAGTCATCATCGAGGACTATCAATGTGTGGTTCTGCCTGGAGTGGTTTCTAACCTTCACAAAACAACATAAATATAAACAAAATTTTTAGTGCTAAAAATCTAACAACAAAAGGAGGAAAAAACAACAAAAACATGAGGGAGAATAAGCAATAACAGATGAAAAAGAAAAACAGTTCCTAATGCTCAAAAGTGTCAAGTATCATGGAAGGTCAAGGCTTAAGATCAACAAGTGACCAATCAAATTCACAAGCAAATGGAAAATTTTCAATGAACAATAGATCTCAACCCTTTCCCTTAGGAAAATGGAAACCATGCATGTTGGATAAAATTCAGTGGCCATTTTTGTTGATCTTCGGTTCTAATATTCTCACTCCACCCTTTCCACCATGGCAATGGTAAGCCATATAAAAATTTTCTTCACAACAAATCTCAAACCTCACCCTTTTGACTATAATAAAATGGTAAATCATTTTCATTTTAGACAAAAAAAAACACAAAAACCCATGCCCACAAGCATTTCCTTCTCCACAAAGCATAGCATTTTCCGTACGATAGAAAATTTTCTCACACTTCTCTACAATTGCTTTTCCATGGAAACCCTTTCTAAGAAAAAGAAGGTTCTCCCCAAGGAAATGTTTCCACAGAAAAATAACAATGATTGTTAGTGAAAAGGTCCCATGATTGAGACCATTGATATCACAAACTCCACCATGGATTTGTGACTGAACATGCCAAAAACTTCACGTCATGATATAAAAACATTGAGATTTGATGGTTACTTGTTAATCCTCAACATTGATAGTTTGCATTCATCATTTTGATCATATGAAACACTGTTCCTTTCCCACAAAAATGCCGAACATGCACATAAGGAAAAATTAACTATAAATTTGAAACAACAGTAACAAATAAATATGGTCAATGGCCCCAAAATCTGAGGAACCCATAGTCCTCTAGTGTCATAAGAAGGCTGGTGAGAGGTTGCAATATTTTTAACATAGCTGCCCTTGATCTTACATGCATTGCACCTCTTTTGCTTTTACAATTGAGCATCTTACAAGTTGACACTATTTGTAAAGGTGATTCTGTCATCATACTTTAAGAGGACTTATTTCATGTTTGTAACATAATGAACATTATAAACGAAAGGAGAAATGACTTGGTCACTTGTATATAAAAATGAACCTATCTAAAGTGATTTGAAACAACTGTGGGTGTTAAATTTGAATCTCATCTTTTGAATACTAACATCTCACGATGGCAAAACATCAAGTGGATTAAAAAAGAAAACCTTAGGTGATTCTGCCTACAAAGATCATAAGCAAAATATCACGTATAGATCTCGATAACACTTGGCAATACTATTCTTACCACTACATACCATGGTCCATTGAATGGCTGAATAACCATTGAAACAGATGATAAAGGTTATTCTCAATAGTGTGAGAATATCTATCATCATCATCTCCAATTAGTCACAGGTTATTTTAACTATCCGTTTATCATCACCACCACCATCATCAAACCATCAATTTGGAGTTCACACAAGTAACTGCCTTCAATGAATTGTTCCTCATAGACCAACTATTTATTTGAAGCAACACCTATAGGACTTGAATCCACATCTTTCAACTACCCATTTGCTTTCATGAAATAGGTAAATCTAAAACTAAGTTTGAGCAAGTATCTTTCCAAGTTTTTTTTACTATAAGTTTGAGCAAGCAACTACTCCATGCACTACTCTACCCTTTTACCTTGCACAGGATTACATCTATCTTCATTCTAGTAAGTTCGAGTCTCAGAAGTAAAAGTTTATCCAATGTTACAACTTTGATGCTAAAAAATCAACAGCTAGGATGATCTAATGAGGCTAAATATACAGTAATCTAAACCAACAACAGTAAACCAAGAATAAAAACCTTGAATCATAGGCAACCATGGTGAAGATAGCATTGATTGAGAAATAGTCAAATGGCCCCTTAACCCATAAAGCCCAGCATAATGTAGATATAATTTTTTTAGATGGGAAAATGATTAAAGATACATACGAATACAGAAATCCACCACAAGTTTCAAACGTAGAAGTGTTTAGAATTTTATAAAGAAATCCCAAAATGCATAATGCATATCTTTACAAGAAAAAACACACTTCTAAAATGCCATTGAAGTACTGAATATGGAAATTGATACGGGCACTGGCATTTTTTATAACAAGGGAACGTCGTGTACCTTGTCACTACTTATGTGGTGACAAATAGATAAAAGGACAAGCCTGTCATCCCTTGTTATTAACAAAACCAGTGTTCCTATCAATTCCAATGAATAAAAGGGAAAAAAATAGAAAACAAAGAAAAAATACAGGACATACTATGCAACAGAACAGAAACACATACCACATGCAGAAATATTTAAGAAAATGATGAATAAAATAGAACAGAGATATTAGAATAAAAATAAGACAAAAAAATTACACTTATATGGAAAAATCTAGAACTAAATTTTTTTTTTTTTTTTGAAAGATAGGCAAAACCAATAGAAAATCTACAAATGTTGAAATAAATCCCACAAAAAGCAAGAATCCTTGCACTAAATTGACGGATATCTTTTTTTTAATTAAATTGACACATTCATGCAACGAAAAAAACAACAAAAATTTAGATATGCACTTTACAAGATCGATCAGTCAAAAGCAAGCCTACAAAACAATGAAAAATAAAAGCAGAATTATTCTGCCCAAAAATGGGAAGAGCAATTGTATAAAACCCTTAAAAAATCAACGCACATGAATCAAGCGAAACAAAGGCATAAAAGAAAAGCCAAAAATTATTCAGAATCTTCAGAAAGAACAATAAATATCAATTGCATGGATACAAGCGAAGCCCTAAAAAAATGCAGAAATCTTTATGACAGTCAATAAAAATGAAACCAAACAGTCCCAAAAGATGAAAACAAGAGGAAGAAGAAGAAGAGAAGAAAAACCCTAACCTAAGTCAATGCAGTGTAATACAATAAAAACAAGAAACAATGTATGGTAACAAATAAATCAAGATAGGTCATCTTACTTGTGTAATTTGCCTCGGGATGGTGATTACAACCACATCGTCAAAGGCATCAAAGTTGACAGGAACACTGTGCCTTCCGTTTGGATGTTGAAAACCCATGTTTCTTCTGCCAAATTGCTGGCTGCCAGAGGCACGAAAGACACCTGCCATTTCTTGCCGTGGCCGGGCATTGAGGTGAAAGTTGTGTGAAGAAACCCCAGCATAATCTCCTTGATGCGGCATTGAAGACATCTTCAAGACCTAAATAAAGATCAAATGAAACCCAGATCAGAAAATAATCGCGGAAAAAAGAAAGAAAAAAGAGTAGTTTTCCCCTTCGATTTTTGGGAAACGAATCCGAACCAGCTTTCAAGAAAATGAAAGAGAAATGCAGATAGATTTTGTATAAAGATTGCTATAATCCTCGCAGAGAGCAAGGACGATCGAAAGCCAGAGAGGTTTTAGATCTTTTGCACAGATAGATAGAGAGAGCTTTGTATCTTTGTCGGAGAGTTAGAGAAAGAGAGCGATTGGGAGAGCTTTCGATGTTTCTGAGAGATTTGTGTTGAGAGGGAGCCGTTTTGCCCAATTTAATGAAGTGTAACGAAAACTAAGCATTCTCCGTAGTTGAGGAGATCTCATTCGTCAATACTAGTCATACCATGTGGTTCCACGTGGTCCACTTCAAATTTCAAAATTCTATTACGCGTTCTTCTACTCGGTGGGCCATTTCAAAGTACCAAATAATTAAAAATTAATTTTGGTTATTAACTGGGAAATCATCTTTTTAATACTATATTTAAACTTAAAATTACCTTTTTATTTAAATAGATTAAAAAAACAAATAACACAAAAACAACATTAATTGTCATGTAAAAAACATAAATTTTTATTAGGAAAGGGGAAAATCTCCTTAAAACTCTTGGAGATAGTTCTCCTTAAATTCACGTTAGTTTTTCTAAAAACATAAATAAAATTTTAAAAAGTATTATGTTTTTAGAAAAACTAACGTGAATTTAAGGAGAACTATCTCAAGAGTTTTAAGGAGATTTTCCCCTTCCTAATAAAAAATTTATGTTTTTTACATGACAATTAATGTTGTTTTTAGTGTTATTTGTTTTTTTTAATCTATTTAAATAAAAAAGGTAATTTTAAGTTTAAATATAGTATTAAAAAGATGATTTCCCAGTTAATAACCAAAATTAATTTTTAATTATTTGGTACTTTGGAAATGGCCACCGAGTAGAAGAACGCGTAATAGAATTTTGAAATTTGAAGTGGACACGTGGAACCACATGGGTATGACTAGTATTGACGAATGATATCTCCTCAACTACGGAGAATGCTTAGTTTTCGTTACACTTCATTAAATTGGGCAAAACGGCTCCCTCCAACACAAATCTCTCAGAAACATCGAAAGCTCTCCCAATCGCTCTCTTTTCTAACTCCGACAAAGATACAAAGCTCTCTCTATCTATCTGTGCAAAAGATCTAAAACCTCTCTGGCTTTCGATCGTCCTTGCTCTCTGCGAGGATTATAGCAATCTTTATACAAAATCTATCTGCATTTCTCTTTCATTTTCTTGAAAGCTGGTTCGGATTCGTTTCCCAAAAATCGAAGGGGAAAACTACTCTTTTTCTTTCTTTTTTCCGCGATTATTTTCTGATCTGGGTTTCATTTGATCTTTATTTAGGTCTTGAAGATGTCTTCAATGCCGCATCAAGGAGATTATGCTGGGGTTCTTCACACAACTTTCACCTCAATGCCCGGCCACGGCAAGAAATGGCAGGTGTCTTTCGTGCCTCTGGCAGCCAGCAATTTGGCAGAAGAAACATGGGTTTCAACATCCAAACGGAAGGCACAGTGTTCCTGTCAACTTTGATGCCTTTGACGATGTGGTTGTAATCACCATCCCGAGGCAAATTACACAAGTAAGATGACCTATCTTGATTTATTTGTTACCATACATTGTTTCTTGTTTTTATTGTATTACACTGCATTGACTTAGGTTAGGGTTTTTCTTTCTTCTTCTTCTTCCTCTTGTTTTCATCTTTTGGGACTGTTTGGTTTCATTTTTATTGACTGTCATAAAGATTTCTGCATTTTTTTAGGGCTTCGCTTGTATCCATGCAATTGATATTTATTGTTCTTTCTGAAGATTCTGAATAATTTTTTGGCTTTTCTTTATGCCTTTTGTTTTCGCTGATTCATGTGCGTTGATTTTTTTAAGGGTTTTATACAATTTGCTCTTCCCATTTTTGGGCAGAATAATTCTGCTTTTATTTTTCATTGTTTTTGTAGGCTTGCTTTTGACTGGATCGATCTTGTAAAGTGCATATCTAAATTTTTGTGTTTTTTTTCGTTGCATGAATGTGTCAATTTAATTAAAAAAAGATATCCGTCAATTTAGTGCAAGGATTCTTGCTTTTTGTGGGATTTATTTCAACATTTGTAGATTTTCTATGGTTTTGCCTATCTTTCAAAAAAAAAAAAAAATTTAGTTCTAGATTTTTCCATATAAGTGTAATTTTTTTGTCTTATTTTTTATTCTAATATCTCTGTTCTATTTTATTCATCATTTTTCTTTAAATATTTCTGCATGTGTATGTGTTTCTGTTCTGTTGCATAGTATGTCTGTATTTTTCTTTGTTTTTCTATTTTTTTCCCTTTTATTCATTGGAATTGATAGGAACACTGGTTTTGTTAATAACAAGGGATGACAGGCTTGTCCTTTTATCTATTTGTCACCACATAAGTAGTGACAAGGTACACGACGTTCCCTTGTTATAAAAAATGCCAGTGCCCGTATCAATTTCCATATTCAGTACTTCAATGGCATTTTTAGAAGTGTGTTTTTTCTTGTAAAGATATGCATTATGCATTTTGGGATTTCTTTATAAAATTCTAAACACTTCTACGTTTGAAACTTGTGGTGGATTTCTGTATTCGTATGTATCTTTAATCATTTTCCCATCTAAAAAAATTATATCTACATTATGCTGGGCTTTTATGGGTTTAAGGGGCCATTTGACTATTTCTCAATCAATGCTATCTTCACCATTGTTGCCTAATGATTCAGGTTTTTATTCTTGGTTTACTGTGTTGGTTTTAGATTACTGTATATTTAGCCTCATTAGATCATCCTAGCTGTTGATTTTTTAGCATCAAAGTTGTAACATTGGATAAACTTTTACTTCTGAGACTCGAACTTACTAGAATGAAGATAGATGTAATCCTGTGCAAGGTAAAAGGGTAGAGTAGTGCATGGAGTAGTTGCTTGCTCAAACTTATAGTAAAAAAAACTTGGAAAGATACTTGCTCAAACTTAGTTTTAGATTTACCTATTTCATGAAAGCAAATGGGTAGTTGAAAGATGTGGATTCAAGTCCTATAGGTGTGCTTCAAATAAATAGTTGGTCTATGAGGAACAATTCATTGAAGGCAGTTACTTGTGTGAACTCCAAATTGATGGTTTGATGATGGTGGTGGTGATGATAAACGGATAGTTAAAATAACCTGTGACTAATTGGAGATGATGATGATAGATATTCTCACATTGAGAATAACCTTTATCATCTGTTTCAATGGTTATTCAGCCATTCAATGGACCATGGTATGTAGTGGTAAGAATAGTTGCCAAGTGTTATCGAGATCTATACGTGATATTTGCTTATGATCTTTGTAGGCAGAATCACCTAAGGTTTTCTTTTTTAATCCACTTGATGTTTTGCCATCGTGAGATTAGTATTCAAAAGATGAGATTCAAATTTAACACCCACAGTTGTTTCAAATCACTTTAGATGTTCATTTTTATATACAAGTGACCAAGTCATTCTCCTTTCGTTTATAATGTTCATTATGTTACAAACATGAAATAAGTCCTCTTAAAGTATGATGACAGAATCACCTTTACAAATAGTGTCAACTTGTAAGATGCTCAATTGTAAAAGCAAAAGAGGTGCAATGCATGTAAGATCAAGGGCAGCTATGTTAAAATATTGCAACTCTCACCAGCCTTCTTATGACACTAGAGGACTATGGGTTCCTCAAGATTTTGGGGCCATTGACCATATTTATTTGTTACTGTTGTTCAAATTTATAGTTAATTTTTCCTTATGCATGTTCGGCATTTTTGTGGGAAAGGAACAGTGTTTTCATATGATCAAAATGATGAATGCAAACTATCAATGTTGAGGATTAACAAGTAACCATCAAATCTCAATGTTTTTATATCATGACGTGAAGTTTTTGGCATGTTCAGTCACAAATCCATGTGGAGTTTGTGATATCAATGGTCTCAATCATGGGACCTTTTCACTAACAATCATTGTTTTTTCTGTGGAAACATTTTCCTTGGGGAGAACCTTCTTTTTCTTAGAAAGGGTTTCCATGGAAAAGCAATTGTAGAGAAGTGTGAGAAAATTTTCTATCGTACGGAAAATGCTATGCTTTGTGGAGAAGGAAATGCTTGTGGGCATGGGTTTTGTGTTTTTTTTGTCTAAAATGAAAATGATTTACCATTTATTATAGTCAAAAGGGTGAGGTTTGAGATTTGTTGTGAAGAAAATTTTTATATGGCTTACCATTGCCATGGTGGAAAGGGTGGAGTGAGAATATTAGAACCGAAGATCAACAAAATGGCCACTGAATTTTATCCAACATGCATGGTTTCCATTTTCCTAAGGGAAAGGGTTGAGATCTATTGTTCATTGAAAATTTTCCATTTGCTTGTGAATTTGATTGGTCACTTGTTGATCTTAAGCCTTGACCTTCCATGATACTTGACACTTTGAGCATTAGGAACTGTTTTCTTTTTCATCTGTTATTGCTTATTCTCCCTCATGTTTTTGTTGTTTTTTCCTCCTTTTGTTGTTAGATTTTAGCACTAAAAATTTGTTTATATTTATGTTGTTTTGTGAAGGTTAGAAACCACTCCAGGCA
>JAAGOE010000116.1:0-45005 GCA_013350335.1 Chimonanthus salicifolius | reverse complement strand
ATATGATCCGGCTATGGATGGCTGAATCTAACAAGGTTAAATGTGGTAGAAGTACAAGAATGGGATCAAAAGATGGACCATAGGGTTCGGCCATTGGATGGCCAAACCCCATGGAAATGATGGATTTGTTTAGATGGTTTTTGGAAATTAAAACCATACAAATTTGGGACTGTTTTTAGATGATTTTAAGTATGGTTTTAAAAAGGTTAAAACATAAATAAGGAAGTTTGTTTTGGACAAAAATGAATGATCAAGAAGTTCAAAACCAAAGGTCATAGGGTTCGGCCACCATGGAGGGCCGAACCCCATGCAAATAATGGTTGTTGTGATGTATTTGGAACAAATAAATCATGAAGATGTACTGTTTTGGGTTATTATTTTAAGAGTAAATACATGTTTTACAATGGTTAAAATACATGGATTTGGGTGCTGGTTTCAGACCTAAGATGAAGGACTAAAATTCAAAATTAATCTCATGGTGTTCGGCCATATACATGGCCGAACCCTATGAAATTGGGTAATTTTGGAGGACTGTTTGAAGGTTAAAAACCTGATTTATATATACAGTTATTACCTGGTTAATTAAGGTTTAAAAACAGTGAATGTAATCATTGGGTTCAGCCATGATAGAGGGCTGAACCCCATGTAAAACGGTGTGGGTTTCATGTTGAGAACCCCATGGAAACCATGGAAACCATGAAAATCCATGGACTGTTTGTAGAATAATTAGGGTTAAGTTATGATGAACATTAGGTATTATTTATATGCTTTGATTTAAGAATATATATGTTGTTTATGGAGTTAGTATGGGTAGGTAATTGGCCAATATGAATGATGGAAATTGAGAAAAATCACATTGGTGAGGTTCGGCCATGTGTATGGCCGAACCCCACTAATGATAATTGTGGGACATAATTGTTGGTTTATATGAGGATATGGAGGGTTAAGGAAGGATCAAATTAGGTGATGAGGTTCAGCCATGTGTATGGCTGAACCCACTAAAGATGGTTTTATGTGTGGTGATGAAAGTTAGTTAATTTAGAGCAAAGGTTGGTCTCAATGGCACAATTGTAATTATGGCTGAAATGATCAAAAATAAAATGATCATATGATGGGATAAATGGGCTAAGACCAAAGTGGTAAGGTTCAGCCATAATGTATGGCCGAACCCTACTAAGGTTCGTTTAGAAGTTTGGGTAATTAGATAGGTTTTAATTAAATAAATGAATGACCAATGTTTTAATGGATGAGGTTCGGCTATGGCTTTGGCCGAACCCCATTAGGTGATTCTTGGAACATAAAGCTTTGCTGGAAATTAGGTGGATAAATGATTAAGTTGCTGCCATGTGCATAGGGTATTCGGATTTTTAGAACGGTGAGCGAGACGTGATCGGAAGACGGTCCAAAGGAAGGATCGAGCAAAGTAAACTACTGTAGGTTTCCTACCTTGTTGTAACCACACAACTTATTCGCTGTTTTATGTTTATTTGAATAAGTTATTTGAATCAAATGTTATATTTACAAATGGCATGTTTGCATAGACATCTCATGCATAGCATGGGACGATGGGGAAGTAACCGGAGGCCACACTCCGTCGGGGCGTCCGAAAGACCATTGTGGGGTACCCTGATGATGAGAATCCCATCAGGAGGAATCCGGAGGCCACACTCCGTCGGGGCGTCCGAAAGACCACTGTGGGTTACCTTGACGATGAGAATCCCGTCAAGTGATGGCTATGTGAATGGTGATGGGTGGGACTCATTACATGTTCATTTCATACATAGCATATTTATAGAATTTGTCACACTTGCATAACTATTATACTATTTGTATGTTTTTTACTAACCATGTGGTAGCCCTATTCGGAAACACTACTGGGCGCGTTGATCTAACGCCCTATCTATATCTTTAGTGGATGATGCAGGGAAAGGAAAGAACGTGGTTGGAGAAGAGGACCAAGTACGAAAACTTGGGCGATTTGAATGATTGCAATAGACTATGAACGGATTATTTATGGATTTGTTAGTGATTATTTGGAACAATGTAATTTGTTAAATTAGATGTTGGCATGTAATAAGTAGTTAAGTAGATGCTATGGTTGGATTTATTTGAATGGTTTGGAATGAATAGTAGACTAAGGTTATATAATAATTTTGGAAAATAAATAAGGTACTTTGCTATCTAAAAATGGAAATTGGATTAATCATAGGTTCTAATAACCTCAGTTAGATCTAGGCTAAGTTAATTCCGCTAGATTAATATGTACCATGTGCGGATCAGTTTTATGGACTTAGTTCATACGCACATGGGCTTGGCCAGTTAAGGGTCGGATTTAGAGATCCGAACTTAACTCGCGTCGTGACATTCCGCCCGATCACTTATTATTATTATTATTTAAAAAAAAAAAAAAATAAACTCTGAAAATTTAGAGTGAAAAGGGCGGGGTGTTACAGTTGGTATCAGAGCGAAACGGGAAGTTGAATCTTCCGAAGTAAGATTAAGACGGTTTCATGTCTCACTGACGGATAAGAATCCCAACTGACGACTTCGGAGTCCGCTGACTGGGGGCCGGATTAATTTACTTCGTGGACTCAGACTGAACAAATCAATCTGAGAACAACAGTGAAAGATAGCAAAAGTACATTATTATAATTCATCTATCAAACGTAGCAAAATAGGATATACATTCCCAATACTCCCCAATTGAGAAAAACAAACATAGGGAATTTAGAGACTCTCCCCTCAAAAACAAATAGAAAAAAATCAAGTTTGCTTATTTGGAAATCTCCCCAAAATTGTGAAAAATACAAACTATATGAGGAAACTAAGTCAATAATGTTTATGACTTAGGGAAATGGCTCCAAAGAAAAAGATCCCTCAGAATCAGAAAGGGAAGGAAAAGGTGTTGCAAATCACGCAACATGAGAAAGTGTTATCGCAACACGAAAAATCTGTGCATGAGAAGGAGCCGTCTATACATGAGAAAGAGGTAACCCAACCTGATGAGGAGCAACCTGTTCATGAAAAGTCTCACAATGAGGAAGAATCACAGCACTCATGGAGGGAAGAAAAGGGGAGTGAGAATGCATCACAGAAGGAGGGAGAAGGAAACAGTGGTGTACATATACCACATGTGCCGCCTGAGCTTCAGGGATTAGTCCAAGCAGTGGTAACCTCAGTACTCCAGCAACATATGAATGGGAGTGAAAGTTCCAGGGATGCCACTGACCGTAGTATGGCACGAGAATTTCAACAACAGCGTCCTCCCTACTTCAAAGGGAAAGAAGGGGCTGTCGGAGCCGAGCACTGGCTAAAGAAGATCACTCAGATCTTAAAGTTACTTAAGATCTCGAGTCATGCTGACAGGATTTACTGGCTACATCACAATTGATAGAAGATGCCGGTAAATGGTGGGAGGTGGTGGAGAAGCAGAGGGAACTCATACCAGTTAGGGAGAGGACGGCCATGACATGGAATGAGTTTTCAGCAACCTTTCTGGAACATTACTTTCCGGAGGAGGAGAAGGAGCGACAGACGGAACTTTTCTGTCCTTGGTACAGGGCTCTATGACGGTGGCAGAGTATCACGTGAATTTCTCAGTTTATCCATTTATGCATTCTATATGGTGGACACAGAACTTCGCAAGGCAAGAAAGTTTGAGAGGGGTCTACGGCCAAACATCAGGGCCAAAGTGACCATATTTAAGTGCACCACATTGGCTGAGGTGGTCAGTAAGGCCACAATAGCAGAAAAGGAGTTGAATGCAATAGTACGGTTTGACAATCGTCGAGCTCCAAGTGGGAGGGGTGGGTTTCAGCCCAACAAGAGGCTCCGTCCGAACTTCAGTAGACCCTCACCATCTACTGGGTCCGCGGGGAGCTTTCGTCCTAACCAGCCCTCCCCATCTGCATCAGTCACCCAGTCATTCAAAGGGGTGAACAATTGTTTCACTGTAACCAGCCGGGTCACTTCAAGAGAGACTGTCCAAAGCTCAATAGGCTCTCATATTCCAGAGGATCTTTCCGTCCACCAGCTAGGCCAGCTAACTCCCGAGGAGGCAGGACATATAATCAGGCGGGACGGGCGCCTACTCCTACCGGATCTGGACGACTATTTGCTCTGGAACCTCCTGAGGATGTGGATCATTCTGTGATTCAAGGTATGGCCGTTGTCAATAGTTCTTATGCTTATGCATGTTTGATTCTGGAGCATCGCACTCTTTTATATCTGCATCCTTTATAACTGCTACTGGAACACTAGTACAAAAGTTGTCCACCACACTCACAGTAGTATCCCCTGTCGGAGACACGTCTTTGGGACTCATATGCACGGCCATAGATACAGAACTCGCTGGACTCAGATTTGAGTTCAATTATTTGGTACTCGACATGACTGAGTACGATTTATTTGGCATGGACTGGTTGGCTAGTTATGAAGCCAATATTGATTGTTATCGCCGAAGAGTGACATTTTGGTCACCCGAGGGAAAGCAGTATATAGTTCGTGCCGACAAGCAAAGCAGATTGCAGGAAGGGTTGCATCACTTGGTGTTGAACAATATTGTCATCAACAAAGCACCAGTCACTGAACTTCCAGCAATTGTGAAAGAATTTGTTGATGTCTTTCCAAAAGAACTTCCTGGTATACCGCCTATGAGGGAGCTCAATTTTGAGATCAAGCTATATCCTGGTACCTCACCAGTGTCTCTACCCCATTATCGAATGGCACCAGCAGAAATGTCCGAGTTGAAGAAGCAGCTTGATGAATTACTCAGACTGGGTTGCATTCGGAACAGCACATCGTCATGGGGAGCTCCAGTGTTGTTCGTGAAAAAGAAGGATGGTCACTTAGAATGTGTGTGGACTACCGGAAGTTAAATCAGCTAACTGTCCGGAACACAGTATCCTCTACCCAGGATCGATGATTTTATTCGATCAGTGAGGGGATCCAGTCATTTTTCCAAGATTGATCTGATGTCCGGTTACATCCAAATCCAGGGTCAAAGAGGAAGGACATCGAGAAAACAGCTTTCAGAAACACGGTATGGAATATTGAATTTGTAGTCATGCCATTTGGGCTTACCAACGCACCCGGCTGTGTTCATGGACTAATGAACAGAATATTCGTCCAATTTGGATCGGTTTGTTATAGTGTTCATTGCGAATCCTGATCTATTCCAAGAGTCAGGAGGATCATGTTGAGCATCTTCGAATAGTATTGAACACCTTGAGACAGAACCAGCTGTATGCCAAAGCAAGCAAATGCGAATTTTGGCTACGAGGTCAAAATTCTTAGGGCATGTTTATAACAGCAGATGGTATAGCGTTGATCCGGCTAAGTGTGGCTCTGTATGGCAGCAGTAAGTGAGTGGAAAGCACCAAAGAATGTCACCGAAATCCGTAGTTTTCTGGGTTTGGCTGGATATTATAGGAAGTTTATTATGGACTTCTCCAAAATTGAATCCCCATTGACTCGACTCACGCAGAAAGGAGTCAAATATGAATGGTCAGAGCTGTGCAATCAGAGATTTGAGGAGCTGAAAGAGAGACTTACAACTGCTCCTATTCTAGTTTGCCGGAAAGAGGCAAAGGTTATGAAGTACAATGTGATGCATCAGGAGAGGGACTGGGATGTTCACTCATGCAACGTAATCGGGTGGTGGCATATGGTTCAAGACAACTAAAGATACATGAACGCCTCTACCCCACACATGATCTGGAATTAGCTGCGGTGGTCTTTGCTCTCAAAAGCTGGAGACACTATCTATATGGGGAGAAGTTTGAAGTATTTTCAGATCACAAGAGCTTGAAGTATTTATTTGATCAGAAAGAGCTCAACCTGAGGCAGCGCAGATGGATGGAATATCTGGCGGATTATGAATTTGCGCTCCGATATCATCCGGGAAAGGCCAACAAAGTGGCGGATGCTCTCAGCCGTATGTCTCATGCATCAGTGGCATGTTTGATCAAGGACCTGAATGGGAGATTTTGAATTCCATTCGTGAGTTTAATCTATACATCACAAAACCATGGGAGTATGTACAATTTGATCATACGATCCAACATGGTTACGAAGATTGAACAGGAGCAACGAACAGATCCGGAAATGGCAGAGACATGGGCCAAGATGTCTAATGGCGAGGTTGTACGGACTTGGGAATTACGACCAGGACAGGGTCTTATGTTCCGGGGTAGAATATATGTGCCAAGAAGCTGCAGAAAGAATTATTGATAGAGGCACATCAGAGCAAGTTGTCCATTCATCCGGGTAGCACAAAAATGTATCATGATTTAAAAAGACATATTGGTGGCATGGACTCAAGAAGGATGTTGCAGACTATGTGGCTCATTGTTTAACTTGTCAGCAGGTTAAGACGGAACATCAGAAGCCACCAGGGTTACTCAAGCCCTTAGCAGTGCCGGAATGGAAATGGGAGCACATTTCCATGGACTTTGTGACGGGGTTGCCGAGGTCCTCGAAGGGCAATGACGCTATATGGGTTGTGGTAGACGATTGATCAAGTCCGCGCATTTTATTCCTATCAAGATGACGGATTCATCAGAGACATTGGGTCGGAGATATATCAAAGATATCATCAGATTACATGGTATTCCACAGACTATAGTGTCTGATAGAGATGGCCGATTCACCGGCAGGGTATGGCAGAGCATGCAGTCGGCCATGGGAACCGATCTACTTATTAGCACAGCATTCCATCCACAGACCGATGGACAATCGGAAAGAACAATACAAACGTTGGAGGACATGTTGAGGGCATGCATGCTAGACTTCAAAGGTGGATGGGAGGATCATTTGCCATTGGTGGAATTTTCTTATAACAATAGCTACCAGGCAAGCCTCCAGATGGCACCATTCGAAGCTTTGTATGGTAGACCATGCAGGTCACCAGTGTGCTGGACCGAGGTCGGCGAACCTGCACTGATAGGACCTGAGTTGGTTGCAGAAACTACTGCACAGATCCAGTTGATACGTCAACATTTGTTGACCGCACAGAGTCGGCAAAAGAGCTATGCGGATAAAAGGAGGAGGTTTCTCGAATTTGAAGTGGGAGACATGGTATTCTTGAAGGTCTCGCCACGAAAAGGGCATATGAGATTTGGGAAGAAAGGAAAATTGTCGCCAAGATATGTGGGACCGTTTTCAATTATCAGAAGGATGGGAGATGTAGCCTATCAGTTGGCACTTCCTTTGCAATTGGCGTCTCTACATGATGTATTCCATGTATCTATGCTGAGGAAGTACAACCCTGATCCATCTCATGTTTTGAATGTGCAAGATATAGATGTGCAAAGCGACGTCACTTATGTCGAGAAGCCGGTTGGAATATTGGAAAGTGAGCAAAGGGTGTTGCGTAACCGAGCGATTCAGTTCGTCAAGGTGGTATGGGATCGACATGGTGTTGAGGAAGCCACTTGGGAATTAGAATCGGAGATGAGAGCATCTCACCCTGAATTGTTTGTATGATTTACTTTGAAATCCTACTTCGTTCGATTTTCGGGACGAAAATTATAAAAAGATTATTGTATTGTAACACCCTGGAATTTCAAAGTTATCAGTTTATGTGAAAATATTCATATTTACGGAATTGCCATTGTGATAAAAATTGATTGGAATTTAAATGGGTCAATGGCTCAATCGAGACCCCAAAGGATGATAGTTGGTTTACAAAACAAATAAATGGGTAAGATAAATTTAAACGGGTCCAGAATCATATTTGGGTCAGATTTTGATAAATGGGTCAAAATGGCTAGATGGGACCCAATGGGTCGTGTGAATGGCATGATTAACCATGGATTGAGTTCAAGCTTAGTAAATTTAAGTTTATTAATTACTTGAGTTAGGTTGGAGTTGAAATGAATGGTTGGTTCAGTAAGTTGAATTTATTAGTTAAGTTAAATTAAATGAGTGACTTAGTTTGGGTGAGTTGAATAAATGAGTTAAATGAATATGTATTATTAATGTAAGTGAGTGAAGTGTGTGAATGGGAGGAGAAGTGGTTTAAATTCCAACTTTGAGCAAGAAAACGTTGGTGCATGGGGAGACATTACCATGCATGTAACCCCCATTTAGGTGATGAATAAAATGGGAGTTACATTTTGAATGGGAGTTACTTCTTGAAAACACAAAGGTTGCTAGGGACGTTGGCTGCATGCATGAGCAATTTCATGCATGTAACGGCTACCATGGAGATATGAGAATGATGGCTTTGAGAGTTACAAATGTATGAATGAAGGAGAATGAAGCACATGGGAGTTTTATTTGGTTGCATGGAAATTATGGCCTATGCATGAAACTCCAAAGATGGAGACAATTGGAGTTGCCGTTTCATGGAGTTACAAAAGGGGTCCTTGACTTTTCAAATTCAAAAAGGTTAGATTACACGTTGGAAAGGGCATGAGGGTTTATTCCATGCTTAGGTATTCAAAGAGACAACCAATGGAGGGAGGATGAAGCACATGGGAGTTTCATTACATGTGAAACTCCCACATGCAAAATTAATGCAAAATGGATAGTGTGAGGAATGCACACAGCAAAACCGTTGGGAACTCTTGGTGTTTCATTTCATAGATGAAACCCCAAGGAACTTAAAGGATTCTAATTATGGAGAGATGAGTTACAAGGGCTGAATTAACCTTGGGCTGTTTTTTGGTCAAGCAAAGGATTTTCACTCTCTCTATCTCTCTATCTCTCTATCTCTCTTGGACGTTCTCTACCTTTCTAAACCAAGAGCATTAGCTGGTTGTTAATCAGTCCTTGGTTTGATTCATTTTCATCAAGACAAGATCAGCAAAAGGGGAAGGAACAATCGGGAGTAAAGATCAAGTGGAGGAGTCGCGGAAACGGTAGGTGTTCGATAAACTATGTTGTTTAATTAAGAAATATGATCCGGCTATTGGATGGCTGAATCTAACAAGTGTTAAATGTTGGTTAGAAGTACAAGAATGAGATCAAAAGATGGACCATAGGGTTCGGCCCATTGGATGGCCAAACCCCATGGAAATGATGGATTTGTTTAGATGGTTTTTGGAAATTAAAACCATACAAATTTGGGACTGTTTTTAGATGATTTTAAGTATGGGTTTTAAAAAGGTTAAAACATAAATAAGGAAGTTTGCTTTGGACAAAAATGAATGATCAAGAAGTTCAAAACCAAAGGTCATAGGGTTCGGCCACCATGGAGGGCCGAACCCCATGCAAATAATGGTTTGTTGTGATGTATTTGGAATAAATAAATCATGAAGTTAATGTACTGTTTTGGGTTATTATTTTAAGATGTAAATACATGTTTTACAATGGTTAAAATACATGGATTTGGGTGCTGGTTTCAGACCTAAGATGAAGGACTAAATATTCAAAATTAATCTCATGGTGTTCGGCCAATATACATGGCCGAACCCTATGAAATTGGTTTAATTTTGGAGGACTGTTTTGAAGGTTAAAAACCTGATTTATATATACGGTTATTACCTGGTTAATTGAGGTTTAAAAACAGTGAATGTAATCATTGGGTTCAGCCATAATAGAGGGCTGAACCCCATGTAAAATGGTGTGGGTTTTCATGTTGAGAACCCCATGGAAACCATGGAAACCATGAAAATCCATGGACTGTTTTGTAGAATAATTAGGGTTAAGTTCATGATGAACATTAGGTATTATTTATATGCTTTGATTTAAGAATAATATATGTTGTTTATGGAGTTAGTATGGGTAGGTAATTGGCCAATATGAATGATGGAAATTGAGAATAAAATCACATTGGTGAGGTTCGGCCATGTGTATGGCCGAACCCCACTAATGATAATTGTGGGACATAATTGTTGGTTTATATGAGGATATGGAGGGTTAAGGAAGGATCAAATTAGGTGATGAGGTTCAGCCATGTGTATGGCTGAACCCCACTAAAGATGGTTTTATGTGTGGTGATGAAAGTTAGTTAATTTAGAGCAAAGGTTGGTCTCAATGGCACAATTGTAATTATGGCTGAAATGATCAAAAATAAAATGATCATATGATGGGATAAATGGGCTAAGACCAAAGTGGTAAGGTTCAGCCATAATGTATGGCCGAACCCTACTAAGGTTCGTTTAGAAGTTTGGGTAATTAGATAGGTTTTAATTAAATAAATGAATGACCAATGTTTTAATGGATGAGGTTCGGCTATGGCTTTGGCCGAACCCCATTAGGTGATTCTTGGAACATAAAGCTTTGCTGGAAATTAGGTGGATAAATGATTAAGTTGCTGCCATGTGCATAGGGTATTCGGATTTTTAGAACGGTGAGCGAGACGTGATCGGAAGACGGTCCAAAGGAAGGATCGAGCAAAGTAAACTACTGTAGGTTTCCTACCTTGTTGTAACCACACAACTTATTCGCTGTTTTATGTTTATTTGAATAACTTATTTGAATCAAATGTTATATTTACAAATGGCATGTTTGCATAGACATCTCATGCATAGCATGGGACGATGGGGAAGTAACCGGAGGCCACACTCCGTCGGGGCGTCCGAAAGACCATTGTGGGGTACCCTGATGATGAGAATCCCATCAGGAGGAATCCGGAGGCCACACTCCGTCGGGGCGTCCGAAAGACCACTGTGGGTTACCTTGACGATGAGAATCCCGTCAAGTGATGGCTATGTTGAATGGTGATGGGTGGGACTCATTACATGTTCATTTCATACATAGCATATTTTTATAGAATTTGTCACACTTGCATAACTATTATACTATTTGTATGTTTTTTTTACTAACCATGTGGTAGCCCTATTCGGAAACACTACTGGGCGCGTTGATCTAACGCCCTATCTATATCTTTAGTGGATGATGCAGGGAAAGGAAAGAACGTGGTTGGAGAAGAGGACCAAGTACGAAAACTTGGGCGATTTGAATGATTGCAATAGACTATGAACGGATTATTTATGGATTTGTTAGTTGATTTATTTGGAACAATGTAATTTGTTAAATTAGATGTTGGCATGTAATAAGTAGTTAAGTAGATGCTATGGTTGGATTTATTTGAATGGTTTGGAATGAATAGTAGACTAAGGTTATATAATAATTTTGGAAAATAAATAAGGTACTTTGCTATCTAAAAATGGAAATTGGATTAATCATAGGTTCTATTATAACCTCAGTTAGATCTAGGCTAAGTTAATTCCGCTAGATTAATATGTACCATGTGCGGATCAGTTTTATGGACTTAGTTCATACGCACATGGGCTTGGCCAGTTAAGGGTCGGATTTAGAGATCCGAACTTAACTCGCGTCGTGACATTCCGCCCCGATCACTTATTAATTATTATTATTTAAAAAAAAAAAAAAAATAAACTCTGAAAATTTAGAGTGAAAAGGGCGGGGTGTTACATTTTCAATGCTAAAATCAGAGTTTTTTTTTAAAGGGTGGAGACGTCACGACGCCAGCTGAGTCTGTAACGTCCTGTCCCGCTACGAGCGCGTTATCTCCGAAATATCTCAAAAGTGGCAAAAGGCAGATATGGGGTGAATCCTTTTTTTTCTTTTTTTTAAAAGGGTAACTACCTTTCCCTCAACAAAAGTCTCTGCCGGTAATCAAACCACAAAATCATAGAGCCATCCCCTTTTTTGGTCAACAAGGCCAGTGCGCTCCAAAGATGGCGTTGCATCAGTTGTAGCCAAGAGACTCCAACTCCCCGAGTTAACTCTTTAGTTCAATAACCTTTACTAGCACACCCTGTATGAGTAATCGAAAAAAGTGTCGTATTGGGAAGCAGACACATAATAGCCCTATCTCTTGACGTGGCGGCAACCCAAGAAACTCCTCTATAAAGACATCCAAAAACCCTCGGACCACGCGAGGCTTCTCAACATCTGCCAACCCCAAATTCTCTCTTGACTCAAGCTAGCCACCAAGCTGCACAACTCCTCCACCCCCAGACAGTAAGTTGTAAGCCATTCGACGAATGTATTCATCGCGAGGAACTAGCCCGTCACCTGCCTACAGTAACAGTCCAAGGTAACCTGAAAGGAGGACGACCAATCCATCCTAAGATGACGTTGAAATCTGACATCTCCAAAACTCGTAAACCGACCTCCATCGCTAACTCCAAAGATCAAAACTCATGGCCTACAAAGCAAGTCCACAACCAACGAAACTTAACGCAAAAAGAGTGTGGAGCACTAGAATCAAACACTAAAAGGGTCAATGGCCATGAAGCACCTACGTACCCTGCTCAAGTACCGAGCTCACAACTCACTCACTTATCCAAATTGGCCCGTACACTGGGCCCACTGAAGCCTCAACGGTCAACCTACCATTCTGACCCAATCAAGCTCCTAACCACGTCACAACTACTCCTAGCCATAACACTGGACCCGTGGGAGTCTTAGAGCTAGAATCACAAACACTAGCTTGGTCCCCAAGCACTCCTCGCAGTCCTAAGCTCACAACGGGCCTAACTAACAACTCAAACATACCAAGCCCACCACCTCTCATGGAATTCCATCGGCTATCTACAGAGTAAACCGAGCGGACTCACTCGGCAGACACCCATAGATTTCAAATGAATCTATCTCTATACCAAATAGTTACAAGCGAGGTCCACAAATGGTGCCCTCGCACTCTAAACACAAGCCCTCCCGTGACTCCATCACAGTGCTCAAACCATTCTGAAAACACGATCGACGCGCCTCCAAGGTGAGGACTCCTCTTAACATGGGTCCCACTGAAGAACACCTCTAGTTACTCTATGAATTAAGACCAACATGGCTCAAAACCTAGAGATCTGTATCCCACAACTCCCATGACCACTTCATGGTGCTCTACACATGTAAACGAGCGATCTATCTTGCCACTGACATACTCACTAATCAAACGTTGGAGAGTTTCAAACTGAGCAAGAATCAACCAAAAAACATGTCTGAAGTACACTAACCGAAGGGAAGTGCATCAAACATACCGCACATGTAACACCCTGGAATTTCAAAGTTATCAGTTTATATGAAAATATTCATATTTACGGAATTGCCATTGTGATAAAAATTGATTTGAATTTAAATGGGTCAATGGCTCAATCAAGACCCAAAGAATGATAGTTGGTTTACAAAACAAATAAATGGGTAAGATAAATTTAAACGGGTCAAGAATCATATTTGGGTCAAATTTTGATAAATGGGTCAAAATGGCTAGATGGGACCCAATGGGTCGTGTGAATGGCATGATTAACCATGGAGGGAGTTCAAGCTTAGTTAATTTAAGTTTATTAATTGCTTGAGTGTGGTTTGAGTTGAAATGAATGGTGGGTTTAGTTAAGTTGAATTTATTAGTTAAGTTAAATTAAATGAGTGACTTAGGTTGGGTGAGTTGAATAAATGAGTTGAATGAATATGTATTTTTAATGTAAGTGAGTGAAGTGTGTGAATGGGAGGAGAAGTGTTTTAAATTCCAACTTTGAGCAAGAAAAATGTTGGTGCATGGGGAGACATTACCATGCATGTAACCCCCATTTAGGTGATGAATAAAATGGGAGTTACATTTTGAATGGGAGTTACTTCTTGAAGTAACAAGGGTTGCTAGGGACGTTGGCTGCATGCATGAGCAATTTCATGCATGTAACGGCTACCATGTAGATAGGAGAGTGATGGCTTTGAGAGTTACAAATGCATGAATGAAGGAGGATGCAAATAATTACAAAGATATACATGGAAGATGTTGGAGGTGGGAGTGTGATTTCAAATGCAAAGTGTTTTACACGTTGGAAATGTTGGAGAGCATTGGTTGGATCTTCAAAAGACAGCAATATTTAGATTGATGGTTCATGCATGTAACTCCAAGGTTGGAGAACAAATGGGCAACTGATTGGAGGAGTAACACCTAAAAGATTACAGCATTTTAAATTCAAATTACATATTAAATCAATGAGAGTAACAAGGTGTGTTCACACTTGGAAGTGGGGAGTTTTTATTCCAATGATAGAACTCCCACATGGGACGTTAATGAGGGCCAAATGGGGTTGATTGGAGCTGCTGTTGGTGGAGTTACACTTAAGAGAGGTGGCTGTTACATAAGCCAAAAATTGAGAGACAACAACAAGGGACGGTGTAACACATGGGGGTTACATTTCAAAGTGAAACTCCCATGTGAGAACCTAAGAAAAGGGGGGGTTACACAAGTCCAATTTACAAGGGACGTTGGGAACATGGGGAGGTTTCATCTCATGATGAAACCCCCAAGTAACATAAAGATTAGGGTAAAGGCAATAAGAGTTACACAAAGTTAAACTTGGGCTGGTTTTTGATTAAACAAAGGGTGCCCATTTCTCTCTCTCTCCCTTTCTCTTGGCCGTTCTCTGTTTTCCCAAAAACTAAGAGCAGTAGCTGGTTGTTAATCAGTCCTTGGTTTGATTCCTTTTCATCAAGACAAGTTCAGCAAAAAGGGAAGGAACAAGCGGGAGTAAAGATCAAGTGGAGGAGTCGCGGAAACGGTAGGTGTTCGATAAACTATGTTGTTTAATTAAGAAATATGATCCGGCTATTGGATGGCTGAATCTAACAAGGGTTAAATATTGGTTAGAAGTACATGAAGGGATCAAAAGAGGGACCATAGGGTTCGGCCCCATTGGATGGCCAAACCCCATGGAAATAATTGGTTTATTTGGATGGTTTTTGGAAATTAAAACCATACAAATTTGGGACTGTTTTTAGTTGATTTTAAGTGTGTGTTTTAAAAAGGTTAAAACATAAATAAGGAAGTTCGTTTTGGACATAGATGAATGATGAAGAAATTCAAAACCAAAGGTTATAGGGTTCGGCCACCATGGAGGGCCGAACCCCATGCAAATAATGGTTTGTTTTGATGTATTTGGAACAAATAAACCATGAAGTTGATGGACTGTTTTGGGTTATTATTTTAAGATGTAAATACATGTTTTACAATGGTTAAAAAACATGGATTTGGGTGCTGGTTTCAGACCTAAGATGAAGGACTAAATATTCAAAACTAATCTCATGGTGTTCGGCCAATATACATGGCCGAACCCTATGAAATTGGGCTAATTTTGGAGGACTGTTTTGAAGGTTAAAAACCTGATTTAGATATACAATTATTACCTGGTTAATTGAGGTTTAAAAACAGTAAACGTAATCATTGGGTTCAGCCATGATAGAGGGCCGAACCCCATGTAAAATGGTGTGGGTTTTCATGTTGAGAACCCCATGGAAACCATGGAAACCATGAAAATCCATGGACTGTTTTGTGGAATAATTGGGTTAAGTTTATGATGAACATTAGGTATTATTTATATGCTTTGATTTAAGAATAATATATGTTGTTTATGGAGTTAGTATGAGTAAGTAATCGGCCAATATGAATGATGGAAAATGAGTATAAAATCACATTGGTGAGGTTCAGCCATGTGTATGGCCGAACCTCACTAATGGTGATTGTGGGACATAATTGTTGGTTTATATGAAGATATGGAAGGATTAAGAAGGATCAAATTAGGTGATGAGGTTCAGCCATGGGTATGGCTGAACCCCACTAAAGATAGGTTTTATGTTTGGTGATGAAACTAAGTTAATTTAAAGCAAAGGTTGGTCTCAATGGCACAATTGTAATTATGGCTGAAATGATCAAAAATAAAATGATCATATGATGGGATAAATGGGCTAAAACCAAAGTGGTAAGGTTCAGCCATAATGTATGGCCGAACCCTACTAAGGTTCGTTTAGAAGTTTGGGTAATTAGATGGGTTTTAATTAAATAAATGATTGACCAATGTTTTAATGGATGAGGTTCGGCTATGGCTTTGGCCGAACCCCACTAGGTGATTCATGGAACATTAAGCTTTGCTGGAAATTAGGTGGATAAATGATTAACTTGCTGCCATGTACATAGGGTATTCGGATTTTTAGAACGGTGAGCGAGCCGTGATCGGAAGACAGTCCAAAGGAAGGATCAAACAAAGTAAACTATAGTAGGTTTCCTACCTTGTTGTAACCACACAACTTATTCGCTGTTTTATGTTTATTTGAATAAGTTATTTGAATCAAATGTTATATTTACAAATGGCATGTTTGCATAGACATCTCATGCATAGCATGGGATGATGGGGAAGTAACCGGAGGCCACACTCCGTCGGGGCGTCCGAAAGACCATTGTGGGGTACCCTGATGATGAGAATCCCATCAGGAGGAATCCGGAGGCCACACTCCGTCGGGGCGTCCGAAAGACCACTGTGGGTTACCTTGACGATGAGAATCCCGTCATGTGGTGGCTATGTTGAATGGTGATGGGTGGGACTCATTACATGTTCATTTCATACATAGCATATTTTTATAGAATTTGTCACACATGTATAACTATTATCCTATTTGCATGTTTTTGACTAACCATGTGGTAGCCCTATTCGGAAACACTACTGGGCGTGTTGATCTAACGCCCTATCTATATCTTTAGTGGATGATGCAGGGAAAGGAAAGAACGTGGTTGGAGAAGAGGACCAAGTACGAAAACTTGGGCGATTTGAATGATTGCAATGGACTATGAATGGATTATTTATGGATTTGTTAGTTGATTTATTTGGAACAATGTAATTTGATAAATTAGATGTTGGCATGTAATAATGTAGTTAATTAGATGCTATGGTTTGTTTTTATGTTGGATGTTTGGATTAAACGATTAGTTAAGATCGGTTAGTGATTTTGGAGAATAAATAAGGTACTTTGCTATCTAAAAATGGAAATTGGATTAATCATAGGTTCTATTATAACCTCAGTTAGATCTAGACTAAGTTAATTCCGCTAGGTAAATATGTACCATGTGCGGATCAGTTTTATGGACTTAGTTCATACGCACATGGGCTTGGCCAGTTAAGGGTCGGATTTAGAGATCCGAACTTAACTCGCGTCGTGACATTCCGCCCCGCTCACTTATTGATTATTATCATAAAAAAAAAAAAATAAACTCTGAAATTTTAGAGTGAAAAGGGCGGGGTGTTACAGCACAAGCTTAGGGTGTCTAAGCACTACCCCACAATCCGGTTCCATCTACCCTGTCACACAGGGGATGAACCTAGTTTGTAGTCATAATCATGTCAATCTTTGTCCCATGCACAGTCTGAGAGTTGAACCGTGCTTTGATACCAACTGTAACAATCCGTCCCGCTACGGGTGCGTTATCTCCGAAATATCTCAAAAGTTGGAAAAAATGGATATCAAGTGAATCTTTTTTCTTTTTTTTTGAAATGGGTAGCTACCTCTCTCTTAACAAACCACAATTCCACAATGCTAAGAAAAAATAAGGAACAACCATAGACTAATCAAATATAGTCATACAGTCGTCCAAACAAACATTTAATAATAAGTCCATGCAACTAGAGTCTCTCAAATTTAGAACATAAGTATGAACATATATGTCTAACTACTAGTGCTCCTCCTTAGATTTTTGCTCAAGGGGCCTGCCCGGCCCCTCCACGACCGGGGTACCTGAAAGGTAAGGGGTGAGCTATCTAGCCCAATGAAGGGATAAAACATATCATGTATCAATAATATAACATGTATCACATGCATGAAATATAGTGGACATAATAATAAAAAGAATTTCTCTGTACAAGAGTGCCCAAAAATACTATAAACCAAAGGTCCCACTGACCAATCCCAGACATCACCTCCATAACTCGTAATAGTCCTCCAACAACTCCAGTCTCCCTATCAATACAAATGGGAGACCATACAATATACAACTGCCTCAACCGCCGGGATGCAACGGGGAAACCCGCATCTCTTATGCGGGTCTCGACCGCCGGAGCATAACGGGGAAGCCAATCTCAAGGGCAGGCACCTCAACCACCGGAACGCAACGGGGAAACCCGCATCTCCTATGGGGGTCTCAAACGCAGGAGCGTAATGAGGAAGCCCTCCCAACACTGAAACCATCATATTATCATGAGCATGTACACATGTAAATAACTTTTCCATCTCAACACCCAACGGCACATCATCCGATGTTGTTTACCTCCCATGCATGTACATGATATCAAGGTCATGTCCAACAATATAATCATGCCCTGATATAATTAATCAAGATCAACAACACATGCATCGTTAGTAACAAGGACATATAACATGTTATGTAGACATATGTCTCTATGCTCATCATGATCATGTTCACATATTGTAATTAAACACACAACATTTTATCAATAAACTTTCAAGCATCGTACTCAATATCCATAGCACATCTCATTCACATCATAAATTCACATACACGTTATGATTGAACGTAAACATATTATCAACAATTTTCGAACATCATGTCCAATATCCAACACATACTTTACTCATCATAAGTTCATTCCCATGTAATAATTAAACAGACATGTTATCAGCAAGTTTTCCAGTTCAAATAATCATCCATCGGATTACAATTCTCCATTAATCACATATAGTTGATATGAGTGCAGCCGAACGGATCCCTTGCCACATGTTTATTTCGACAGTTCCTTTACCAAGTGGCTTAATAAATGAAGGGTCCCATTCAAGTCACGACATGTCCAAGGTTAAAAGTTAAATAGATGCGAATGCATGCTAAAACAGTGATAAGTCCCCTCACTGTGTGTGTAGGGTCAAAAATCCGAAGCGAGTAAGCGGCTTGGTGAGTTGAGGGGAGCTAACCTGTTAAATAAAGAGGAATGAATGAGTAAAAAGGCAAATCGGGCTAAAAAGAAGCTGAATAGAAAACGGGCTTAAAACTGGACAGGACAGAAAACGGACCTAAAACTGGGCCGTACCCAAAACCGGTCGGGCCATAAATCGGACAGGGCCGAAAGGGTTGGACCCACCAGAAATGGGCTGGGTCTAGTTTGGTTGGGTCGGCTCCAAGACTGGCTGAGCTAGATCAAGGACTGGGCCCACAGTTGGCTGGACCCAATAGGGTTCTAGATCGGATCAGGGCCTGGGTGGGTCTGGGCCAAGTTTGGGCCTGGATTGGGCCTACTAGATCTGGGCCGGGCTAGACCAAGGACTGGGCCCAGGGCTGGGTCTAGGCCTAGATCAGGTTGGGCCAAAACCAACTAAGCCAGGGTCAGGCCTAGTAGTTGGGTCGAGCACACCTCAAAACAGGGGCTAGGTCGACTCAGAAACCTCATCCGAGTTGACTCGGCACTCGACCGAGCAACTCGGTCGCCCAGCCACATCAGAGAAAGGGAAAATAGAGAAAAAATAGAAAAAACATGAAAATTTGAGGAAAGACAGGGAAAATCGTGGAAAATCCAACGAGAAAAAAGATGATGGAAATCTAGGGAAGAAAAATCTCAGAAAAGAAAAGGGGGAAAACTAGAGAGAGAAGGAGGAGAGAGGGAGAAGAAGAGGGTACCTGATGGAAGGGCAGAAAGGGAAGGAAATCTGGTGGCTGCGAGCGGAAATCGAATCTAGGCGGTGTCGGTTTTGATCGACTAGAGCGGTTGCTTACACCGACCGAGAGGAAGGAGATGGGAGAAGGAAGAAACTAAGAGGAAGAGAGAGAGAAGGAGAAGAATGGGAAGAAGAGATCAAAAGAGAAACGGAGGATCGTAGATGAGGGAAGAGAGGAGAGGGAGGTGTGCGCGGCTGCACTGTAGCTAAAGATGCTATAGTGCTGCGGGATATGGGAGGATTGGTTTTGGGGGTTTAGGTTTTTATGATTGTTTTTTTTTTGAAATAAATCAAATACCAAGGTATTGAAATAATTTCTTTTTTTTTTAAAAAAATGAAATAAATAAAGAAAACTGAAAAAAATCTCGAGTATCTAACGTCACGTTAGAAAATGTGTGATTTTCAACAATCTTTTTTTTTTCATGACGACTGTATGATCATTTACAAAATTACGAAAACGTCCTTTGAGTTTCCGAACTCGAAATCATGTAAACTAAGGCCCACCATGGTGCCTACACTCTCTTCACCGCTACCAAGGTCCAGGAGACAACTCAGAGATTCGAAAATCTCTCCAAAAATCGAGAAAACTCTGAACGGGTCATTACAGAGTTTGAGTCTGAAGACCCGACCCCCGACTGGCCCAATCTAGCACATGCGTGGGATAATCCACTACAAATTTGTGCAGGTGCTAGCACATCACTACTGAAATAATAATTGTGGAAATATACCAATCAGTTTATAGCAAAGATAGGAAATTAATCAAACCATAAGTCAAATACATTACCAACTCGAAATATAACTAAAAAATTTATGTTATTACATTCCCAATAAGTTTTCTCCTATGAATTATAATGTCCAAATAAAGTAACAAAATAAAGAACTAAAGAGATCTCCAAGCATTTGTGACTACCTTTAATCATGTCTGACTACCATTGGGTCCAAATTCTTCTTCTTTGCCTTTATCTATATTAACCCCTAGGGGAAAATATATGGGTTTAGTCAACTTGCCCAGTAGGAATTTCGGTCAAGGAAATGCACTACGTGTGTAATTTCATATATCATATAACAAAACAATATTGGAGAAAAATCACATGTTATGTCAAATATATGTTTCTCAAATAAAGAATATTATATATCAAATCATAATTCTCTTTTCATTTCAATGGTTCTCAGTATTGGCCACTTATGTCCAAAATATTTGAGGCGGCAACCACCAGGGTGTTGTTACCCATCCACAATTTAACTGAGACTATTGGTGGAGTGTGGCCTCCTCCCTCTGCACAGGGTTTTGGGATCTACCCAGGAGCTCTTTGGCCCAATTAATTCCGTAACAACCATACACAAAGATGGGGCCAAAGTCTAACACTTGTATTATCAATATACCCGAGACCAAGCGAGGTCTGGACATTTCCTTCTTGGCTCGGTAATGTAAATCCCTCCCATGCGACCAAGCATGAGGCCCATGTATGCAATCATGATGACAAATCATGCACCATATAGTTCAAATACTTTTACAATAAATGAAAGTACCATAGTAATCTAAGTCAATGCAAATCAGGTTGAAATGATCACATTTTCATAATTCAAAACTCATAATTTCAAGAAAATACAATTATAGAACTAATAAGTAATTTCACAGTTATGTGCTTCAATAAAGTATGAAATCCTACCTGATTTAGAATAATCAACTAAAGGGGAACTCATGCAGTTGTTCGAACGGCGTCGGGATAACCCTCAGTTCCTTTTGTCCATGTACATGTTTCAAATCAAAATTTCATGTTATTAAAATGTAAAATCTTTCTAGTTCCTATTTTGTAGGTTAGATCACGACCTAAGGGTCATCTGTATGATCTTTGCAGTCTAAAAGATTCCAAGTGTATATGATTTATCATCAAATATATTATCCTTATGAAATTGTCCATTACTCAGGCCAACATATCGATACTATCGATACATCGTATTCTGAATACAACCGACATATCGAACAACTCAATATGTCGACTGGGTTTCGTCTATTTTAGTTCATATTTTTTCCAGTTGTTCTCAGTCTACATGTATCGACCCAGTCAATACATCTAAGTATTCATTGGTCTGAGGTGTCAAGCATGTAAACATGTTCTCCTGAGTTTGATTTACAGGTGTTTGTTCTCTGTTCTCAACCCATATGTATTGATCCAGTCGATACATGTACTGGTGCATATGTCCTCTGGGTTTTTGTTTATCAATAATAATATTCATCCTGCATTCACATGCCTATATATCAACTTTGTCGATACGTCACCCTTGAACCAATTCATTCATTGTTCCCAGGCCGATATGTAGGCCTGGTCGATACATTTGTCAAACATCTTTGGGCATATCGACACCGTCGATATGTCCACAGATTCATTCTTCCTTCATCCTCTTTCTGTTTATTTCGGATCATCTTCGGTTCTACCATACTAAGACCAACACATCGACTCTGTCGATGGGTCGTGCTGAGACCAGTTCATCATCTATTCGTCCCATATTATATCTACTGTACCTCAGGCTGACATATCAACATTGTCGATAGGTCGTTTTGAGATTAGTTCTTCATTCGTACGTTTCATTTTTTATTTCGGTCATACCCAGGCCAAGATATCGACACAGGCGATGTGTCGTCCTGGGTTGGGTTCCTTCTGTTTAATACTTCGAAGTTCCCATTCACTAGACTTCTTGTTCTAGACGACACATCGACATAGTCGATATGTCGACCGGGTTGGGTCGGAAGTCAGGGGTTCTTATCCATGCCTTTCCTCTCCTTATATGTTTATTAATCTTGCTCCTCCAATTCTTAAATCCATCCACACATGTTCTATAAACATCCTAGTGTGATTATTTTTATTTGAAAACACAATAAATCCACCTACCTCGAAGGATTTGTAGGTGTACCTGAGTGGATGAAGGACGAGCTCCTTTCTTCCTTTGCTCCTTGTTGGCTCGGTTTCTTTTTCTTCTTTGTCTCATTTATTTTTTTTCCCCTGAGAGGATGAATTTAGTAGAAAGAGAAGTGGGTTTATCGTCGAGCTGAGGGGTGAGACGTGAGTGAGAGGGTGAGGTTGAGGGAGTGAGAGTGGTGGTCGGGCATTCCCTCTTTCTCTGTTTCCTTTCTTTCTTTTTCTCTCTTTTTTCTTTGTCCTCTCTTTTTTTTCCTTCCTTTTCCCTTCGTTTTCCTTTTCTTTTTATCTTCCTCTTTTGGTTTCCCTAGACCCTTTAATGGGTGTTTGGAAGAATGTAACGACATTGGTGGATTCCCATGCATGGAAAGTGGTGCACAGTTGGTGGTAGATAGAGCGCATGTTAGAGGGGTTTGAACTACCCCGACACATCGACTTTTTTCGATGTGTCGATTGTTTTGATTTTGACATTTCCACCGATACATCGACCACGTCGATGCATCCTCCTGGTAACTTACGCTTCGGGTTTGTATTTCAACTTTTACCGACACATCGACCTAGTCGATGCATCGCTTGAAGAGGTTCAGTTTACTGACACATCGACATAGTCGATGTATCGTTGGAGAGGAAATTCCGTTTTCCTTACTTATTTCAACGTACATTCAATTCTACATTTTATTCACATTATTTGGACCACAATCTCATTATGTATTTCATTCATTTAAAAACAAATTACATGAAATAGGAAGTTAAAACTCAGGGTCTTTACATACAGAGGGTGGTTGTGCGAATCAGATTCAAAATATCTAGACCCGCTCGATATATAGTAAAAGCCAATATGTATCTAACTGAGATCTTTGTACACATCGACACAACTCGATTCATACATTTGAAATTCTTAGCTTCGGGTTGATTTTACAATATATATGCAAAGCTTGTTACATATCAAGCAGATACACAACGCCTAGGTCGATATGTATCACTTGGAAATTTCAGATTTCCTTATCTCTTTTCTGGTTTTCTTTCTATTCCATTCATTTATTAACTCTCTAATTAAAATCATGTCATCTCATTCCAATATTTAAGAGATGATTACCTTAATTTTATCTGTCTAAGATTCCAGGGTGTTACATATTACTTGGAACATTGTATGGTTTGTTTTCTTCACTGGGCATGGAGCTTGTTCCCTTAAATTAGAGGAAACCAGTATTAAGGTAACTGGTGAGGCTCAAAAGTAGATTCAGGAAATTCATGGAGCGCCTAGGCTGGTGGCTTAGTTCTTTATTATTTTCCTTAAAAATTTCTAGACTTTAATTTGAGATTTGGTGATATAAGACACAGTACGTGTCAATTTGGATTTGGATTATTTTGGGTTTAGTATTTGATTTTAATTTGGTAGTTTGATGAAGCCTTTGGATTTATTTTATTGGATTTGATTATGGCTTTGTATTTTATGGTTTGAGTTTGGTGAGATTAGTTCTATCTCCTTAGTTATTGTTTTAGTTCGTTAGATTGATAAATCTATACAATGTGGATAATGATTCTGATATGGGAATATGCAATTTTCGTACATGGCTAATTGATTCTTGATCTTTTGCAACTCTTATTATTTGTTGTGAACTAAATGAATCATTAATTGTTTAAACATTGATGGCCACGTGAACTATCTTCCGTAGTAATATTGTTGAAAAAAAAAATATATGCCATGAAATACGATGTTCCCATATTTGAATCTTGTTTGATTCGTGCGAGGCTCCGTTTGTTTCTGTAGAACGGACGGGTCCTTACAGTATGGTTATTAGAGCTTTGGTTCAACTCTATGGCTATGAGTAGCGCCAAGGTTAGAGTAGTTGAACCCTTTACCTTAGAATGAGTGGGTAGACCCTCTCTTAGGGTGGTTAGTCTCGTTTAGTAGCCTTGTACTTGGTTGCTATTTGAATTCATTCATATTTATGAGATTGATTAATTTTATTTTATAGATATGGTTGGAAGACGCAACCACAGAAACAAGGCAATTATTGGTGCTAGAACAGAAAACCTTGAAGTTACTCAGGATCTCAGGGAAGGTGTGGTGGAAAGCACTGATTCTGGAGTAGATGCAAATCCTACTCCACCTCATCCTGCAACCTCCTTATTTGATCAATCTCGAGACCATTGAGGTGTATCGGGTGATCCATGAGACTATGGAGATTGTTTTCAGATGAGCAACTAGAGAACATCATGATGCTTCATATTCAAGGCTACTAGAAAGACCGAAGAGATGATTGCTCTCGAAGAATTCAAGAGACAGTCACCTCTTGAATTAAAAGGTGACCCAGATCCGATGGTGGCTCAGGATTGGATAAGACGAATGGATAAAATACTCAAGACTTTAGCCATCACTGATGATGCAACTTGGGTGACTCTGGCAAGTTGCCAACTGTTTGGAGACTGAGGTAGTGACTTGGGAAAAATTTACTGAAGAATTGCTTGAGAAATACTTTCCCCAGGTAGTTCGAGAATCCAAGATGGTCAAAATTTTTAACCTTTGTCAAGGAAATGACACAGTGGATCAGTATGAGGCCCAAGTTTGTTGAGTTGGCTAGGTATTCTTTTGAAGTTTTTAAGAATGAGATGCTGAAAGATCAAAAATTTGAGCAAGGCTTGAAAGAGGAGATACAACATACAGTGATTCCTATGAGATTGGCTACATTTTCTGAAGTTGTTCAAAGGGAAAAATTGATGGAAGGTATAACAATCATATTGTATGGTGCGGCAAAACAAGACTTTGAAAAGCAAAATTCTTATCAGCCCCAGAATAAGAAAAGAAAGACTAGTAGATTCCCTCTGAAAAAGAATGTACCTGCTAAGACTAAGAACTTAGGGCCAACCCAGTTGCAGTGTTTCAATTGTAAAAATTGGGATCACACAGCTAACAAGTACACTCTACCTAGGAGTTTAAATTACTAAAATTGTGGTAAGGGTGGGCATATTGTTAAGAATTGCCCTGAACCAAACAAACTGATATGCAGGAAATCCACTTCCATAGAATAACAATCAGCAAAACAAGGGATGTGGATGACCAACCCAGACCATTGAAGGTTGTGTTTATGTTGTTACTCCTATGTTGGTGATATCATTGAATTGGTTGTTATGCAAGGTATGCTTCTGATTTTCGGCACTTGGGCTAAAGTAAGTGTTTTCAATTCTGGTGCATCGCAATTTTTTTATATCATCTATGTTTGTTAATAAATTGGATATGAATTTGGATGAACCGGATGAGCCCGTGCATTCAAGAACACCTTTGGGGAGATCCACAACAGTAAGAAAAATTTGCCGCTCTTGTGTCATAGCAGTTGGGGTAGTTAATTTAGAATGTGAATTGTTCGTCTTGGGCATGTTTGGATTTGAAGCCATTTTTTAGTATAGATTCGTTGTCAGCTTTCAATGTGATCTTAGACTGTTCTAAGAGAAAGGTATCTGGTAGAACACTTACAGGGATAATCTTTAGTGAAAGATTGAGTCTTACTCTTGAACCTTCTGTACCTCACAAGGGAACTTTTATCCAAGTGGCTAGCATAGGCAGGTAGAATTTAGAACCTTCAAATATGAAGTTACCTTGAGTGGTGTGCGATTTCTCAGAAGTTTTTCTTGATAACTTGACGGGTTTGCCTCTCTATAGAGATGTTGAGTTTTTTATTGATCTAATCCCTGGTACTTTGCCTATTTCCATGCGTGCTTATAGAATGGCATCAGTGGAATTGGACGAATTGAAAAGTCAGTTGAATGACTTGACCAATGTTGGATTTATTCGGCTAGTACATCACCTTGGGGTGCACCAACTTTGTTTGTTAAGAAAACGAATGACTCAATTAGACTTTGCATTGATTACAAATAGCTAACTAAGGTCATGATGAAAAACAAATATCCATTTCTCAGAATTGAATACCTGTTTGACCAATTGAGAGGATCTAAGTATTTCTCTTAAATTGGTCTTCGATCTAGATACCATCAGTTGAGAGTTAAAAAAATGTGACATTGAGAAACTGTTTTTCGCACCAGATTTGGTCATTCTGAGTTTGTGGTGATGCTGTCTGGAGTAACTAGTGCTCCTGCAACATTCATGGATTTGATGAATAGAATTTTCAGACCCTATACCAGTTTGTGGAAGTCTTCATTGATGACATATTGATCTATTCGCCGACTAAAGAAGACCATGAACAACATTTGAGAATTATGCTTCAGTTGCTAAGAGATCACTAGCTTTATGCCACGTTTAGCAAGTGTGATTTTTGGCTAGCCGAAGTGCATTTTGTGGGCCATGTAGTTTCGACTGAAGGTGTACCAGTGGATCCTACCAAAGTTGAAGTCGTGTTTAAATTAGAGAGACCGCGAAGTGTGTCTGAAGTTCACAATTTTTTGGGTATGGTTGGATATTATTGGATTTAAGTTCTCCCTTTGGTGCTACAACACGATTGACCCTAGAGAGGGAGAGGAGGGGGGAGGGGGGCTCAATAGGTCAATCCTAGTTTTCATGGTATTCACAAATTTCTTGATTATTTAGAGTTTAAGTACAGCAGAATAGTAATCACGATATTTGTTTAGTGTGATGAATTGTTATTCAATTACGTAAATGATCACATTAAGTTTAGAACCCTTTGCATATTACTTGATTATCAATGCTTGTGCACAATGTATAAATAAAGATAATCAAATGCAAAGTGATGTGTGTTGAGAAAAGTGTTTAAATACTAAAACAGAAACACACAATGATCAAATACCATAAGACCAAATTTATAGTGGTTCAGTTAGCCAACTTACATCCACTGTTAGGACTAGCTCAACATTGAGCTATCCCCAAATCCACTAAGTGGGCACTTGTACCCTCACAATTAGAGTAGGAATTCCACCTCACTCAATCAGCTGAGAATTTCACCCACCACATGTAGACTAGGAATTCCACCTATTGATTTGGTTGAGAATTCCACCCATGTCATGTGCCAGAGACGACGTTGTAGATTTTTTATAGTGGTTCCAAAGCTAAGCGTCCTTAATCCACTTTCACATGACAAAGGTTTTAAATAAAGTTAAAACCAAGAAGCACTTGCCTTTGAAGCGCTCTCTCGATGATGTACGCTTCTCGAAGGTCCACTCAATGTGTGCCGACGCTTCCCCTTGTATTCGTCGTAGAGCAATCACAACTCCAGCGTGACTAGGAAATTGGTTCTGTAACGCCCCGCCCTTTTTCACTCGCTTTCCGAAAATTAGAGTCTATTTTTTTTTTAAAATAAACAAAGAACGATAGAGAGCGGGACGTCACGACAGGAGCTAAGTCCGAGCTTCCAAAGCTCGACCCTTAATTGGCCAACCATACGTGTGCGTGGACCAAGTCCACTAAAACAGATCACACGTACTCAAGTTAACTTGCAGAATAAAATATAAATGTGGAATAACAATAGGATAACAGACCTATTCCATTTTAGATATCAAAGTAGTCCAACACTTAATAATATTTGCCTTAAGTTAAATATCCAAAATCAACCATCCAAGCCATAGCAAATATATCTACGTTATTACAATCCCGAATGCTAGCTATTCAAATACATAGTCCATGAATAACTTAAACAAAAATATAACTTAATCATCCAAGCTCCTAAGCTTGGCTCCGATTTTGTTCCTCGTTCTGTTCATTTCCTGTGTCATCAACTAGGGTAGAAGTAGGGCATTAGACAACGCGCCCAGTAGGTATTCCAAGTAAGGCTAACACATGGGTTAGTACCAAAAATCCAGATATAATATATATCAAATCCAGATATGATAAATCATACCATACTTATAAAACATCGTATCCAAAATTATATATGATAATAGAGATCCAATCATACAGATAAAAACAAAAAACCTTGCATGATAATAAAGATCATAATCATGTCGATTCAATGCCACATGCTATCATATGGAAGGAGTCCCACCCATCACAAACACATGGTATCCTCTTGATGGAAAACTCCTCATCAAGGTATCCCCACAGTGGTCTTACGGACGCCTCGTCGGAGTGTGGCCTCCGGTTACCTCTTGATGGGATAATGCACATCAAGGTATCCCCACAGTGGTCTTACGGACGCCCCATCGAGTGTGGCCTCTGGTTACATATCATCCCTCCCATGCCATGCATGAGATGCAAATGTCCACATGCTATGCAATTATACAAATCATAGCATTTAAAACCTCATATTTGAAAACATAACATTTTTACAACATAAACCATCAAAATAAGAAGTTAAACCAAATTACATAACCATGGTTTCAAAGAGGTAGAATCCTACCAAAGACCACTAAAGTGTCTTTGCTTTTTAAACTGCAACAACTCACGATCGCACACCGTTTGTGAGGTCCAGTCACCTTGTTACATATCAACAAGTCAATCCCATGTTCCATTTGCTTTAACATTAGGTCTAAGTCCATAAACACAACCTTGTGGGGTTCGGCCATACAACATGGCCAAACCTCATCCACTTGAATTTGTCCCTCTTTTGATTTAATCACTTATATCCAAGTAAATCATTTAACAAACCCTAAGTCCATAAAATTCCTTAGTGGGGTTCGGCCATACAACATGGCCGAACCTCACCATCTTGGTTTTGGTCCACTAATCTCATCACTTATACAACAATTATTTATCATTGATAATAACCTAAGTCCATAAAAATATTCCCCATGGGGTTCGGCCATACACCATGGCCGAACCCATGGTCCATTATTTTCACTTATTTACATCCTTACCATTATCCTATCATGCCTAATTACTTAGCTTAATCCTCCATTCATTTAAACATGCATAACACTCCAAATAACCCTTTAAAATGATCCATCAAATAGTTCATGGGGTTCGGCCATACACCATGGCCGAACCCATGTCCATCATTTTCACCTATTTACATTTTTTGACATTTCCTCCATCACCTTATGTTTAGGTTCCAAAACATAGGTCCATTCATTTTTTTAATCATGCATAACATAAAAACCCTAATAGATCCCTCCATTCTTTAACTTGATCCTTCATTCATTTAGACATATTAGATCCATAATTGACCCATAAAATTGGTTCATGGGGTTCGGCTAGACTCCATGGCCGAACCCATGATGTCTTATTTTTCCCATTTTCTCCTTAAAATGGTTTACACTCTTAGGTCCATATTTCAAGTCCCTCCATGGGGGTTTAACCATACATTTAGGTTCATCTTTTTGAATCATCATTTACATCTTCAAAATCAATTAATTTTAACAACACTATTGTAACGCCCCGCCCTTTCCGAGAAATATTAGAGTCTAATTTTTTTTTTAAAATAATAAAACATCGAAAGAGAGCGGGCGGCGTCACGACGCGAGTTAAGTTCAGACTACTCAAGTCTGAACCTTAACTGGCCACCCATGTGTACATGGACTAGACCATGATAATGAAACACACATGGAACTAACGTCAACATGCGGAATAACCTAAATTAACTGCGGAATAGAAAGACTAGATAGCAAGTAACAGTCTCAAACATTAATTAACATAAATCAACCATCCAAAGTTATTAACCTAATCAAACCATAGCAAGTAATGACTTATTACATGTCCAACAAAATATAGTTCGAATGACGTAATATAAAGAAGTCCAATCCAACATTCAAGCGCTTAGGCTTGGCTCCCCTCCCGGTCAACGACCTTTTCCTTCCCTTTCCTTGTACCTGCATTCTCCTCTGAGGATAGAATTAGGGCGTTAGATCAACGCGCCCAGTAGGTTCCCGAATCAGGGCTACCACATGATTAGCATATAAAACATGAATATATATCATAGTACATGATTAGTAAAAACAGGTAAAACAATGCTATGAAGTATGCACATGCAATGAGACCCTCCCATCATGTACATTCATAGCCATCACTTGACGTGCCACGCACCGACAAGGTAAATCACAATACACTTCCATCTCTTCATCATTGACTTGATTCATATCACGTATTAGTCCTCCTGGCGGGACTCTCATCGCCTAAGGAGACCATTGTGGCTATGATCATCATGTTACTCCTCCTGGCGTGACTTGCACCGCTGAAAGAGGATGTAACTCATAATTGCAACATTGTAGAACCTCAGTCATCGTCCCATGTCCATGCATGAGATGCCAATGCTTTGTATGCCATTTGTAAATGCATAATTCATTATTCAAAATATGGTAAGTAATAGTATGTCAATAACTCATAAAACCCTTCGTGAAAACAGGTGTAAATGTGGTTACAAATAGGTAGGAAACCTACTGAAGATTCACTTCAGTACTTGAGCTCTCTTAATCGTCAGCCGATCACGACTCATATGCCATATACGCAAGTCTGGATACCCTATTTAAATAGCATCAAACCAAACGTTTATCATGTAGTTCCAACTTAGTCAATTTCCCAAAATATACTATGTGGGGTTTGTGTCCGTACATCCAACCCTATGATCATTTCCATCATTGATCATTCTATCAATAATTACATTTATGCCATTTAGGCTAACCTTTAGTTTTACCATATCTAAACCAATTTAGTGGGGTTCTTCATTCATCACCTTTAATCCCATTTATTACTTAACCCAATCCTATCAAATAATCATTGATGGGGTTCGGCCATACTACTTGGCCGAACCACATCCTATGGGTTTTTATCCCACTTTCCATCATCATCAATGGTTGATTGTTTTCTTACACATAGTCCATAATTTATCATGTATGTTTCCTTAATTAAAACAATCATAAACTCCCATCCAAAATAGCCCATTTATTTCAAAATAGCCCTATGGGGTTCGGCCATACTCATAGCCGAACCCTAGGGTTCACTTGATCCAATCATCACCATGATCACTCATGGTTTAATCATGCTAACTCAACCATGAATTAAACATGGTTCAGCAGCATAATAATCCACCAAAACAGTAACATGTTAATCCATTTATTGCCATAAGAACACTATATCTTCATATTGTTTTTAACTCACCCAAAAACATGAAAAAACTTACATGTTGGATGGCCGAACCCTATGTCCATGTTTTGGTCTTTCAAACATATTTTTGGTGTCACTTATTCATATAAACATCAGCACATCATTGCTGCACTTTAACCTCTCAAAACCATCTAATAAATTCATTACTTTGTCCAAATAACCATAACACCTCATGGGATTCGGCCATCCAAGATGGCCGATCCCCATGGTCCATCTTTCTAGTTTTAATCCACTGTTTTAGATCAGTAATTTAACCATAACATTACCTTGGTTCAGCCATATATTGGCCAACCAAAATCAGTAAATAATCTTCATGTAAATCACATAAAAACCCCATGGTAATGTATGGTTTTTATCTCTCAAAACCATCACCATTAACCATAAAATTATCACACCATTTCATGGGGTTCGGCCATGCTCATTGGCTGAACCCTATGGCCTTTGGTTTGAACCTCTTAAACATGTCATCTTATGTCTAATCTAATCATCCAAAACAGTAAAACATTTGCATGGTTTTAACTTACAAAAACCATCAAAATTCCAACATCAATTCATGGGGTTCGGCCATCCAATGAACCCTTTCATCATTTGATACCCAAGGTCTTAGACCCATGATATATTCAGCCATTTATGACATCCGAATCCATGTTTTAAACCTTTCTAAAACATGCATTTGAATCTTAAATCAAACCCAAAAACAGTTCATAAAACCCATGGTTTTTATGTTTCAAAACATGAAAACCAAGTAACTTTTACATGGGGTTCGGCCCTTCATGGTGGCCGAACCCAATGGTCATCTTTACCATTTTAAAACTTATATAAATCAAGGTTAAAACCTTGGTGTATTCGGCCATAACCATGGCCCAATACACACCCATTTTATTAATCAAAATTCCATGGGAATACTTACCAAATTCCAAGCTTTTCTTGTTGCCTTTGCTCCTTGCCTTCTTCACTCTTGCTTCCTTAGTCTCAGCTGATTAGAAGCATGAACCAATGGTGAAATCACCAAGATACAATTCGGCCAAGGAGGTGTTCTTGAGAGAGGGAGAGAAGATTGAATTCTAAAGCTTTTGCAATATTGAATTCGGCCAAACATGGGGTTCATTCCTTTTGTATTTCAGCCCCCAAAACCCCTCCACTCCCTCATCAATTCTTGCATAAAACGATGGGTCTTGGGTGCTATCCAAGGTACCCCTTGGCACCTACCAATGCAGCCATTCAGCTCTCCATGTATCTCATCTCAATCCCATCCATTTGCATTTAACTTAGCATGAAAATCACCAAAACAAGTCCCCAACGTGTGGGACTTGTTTTGGTTGGTTTGAGACCAAGCCACCTCTTCATATTCCCTTCAACTCACTGATTTACAGCCCCTTTGATTTCCATTTTGACTCACTTGAACTCAGGGTCCTTTTTTATTTCCATCTCAACTCACCAAACTCACCATACTTAATGCATTTCATTTAATGCACATGAGTTAACTCACACTTGATTTAATTCCAACTCACTTCAGTCCCAGTCAGACTGATTTAACTCATGTTTTAGCTCCCTTGAGGGTCCACACGGTCAACCATAGTCAACTCGACCCGTTGGGTCCACTTTTAGCTCCCTGACCCGTTTTTGACTCCATGACCCAATTATGGGTATTTTAGTCATTTGCAATTGGTTTTTACATATGGGTCAAGCCTACCCATTTTTCCTCCAATTGATTTCCAATCAAATCAGCTTAACCCCATTTAATTTGATCTTGCACAATGGTCAAATCATCCATTTTGACTTATTGGATCCAATTGGGCCCTTTGACCCATTTAGCCATTTTTTACCCAATTGATGTACATTACCCATCCAATCAAACTTGACATTCATAATGTGCTCATATGATCTTAATTTGAGCAATGGGCCCCACCATTTCCTTATTTACAATCACATTTATTGAATTCACCAATCCAGGGGCATTTTCATAATTATTCCAATCATTGAGAATTCTTTGACCCAATTAACTATTTTGACCCAATTTGATGTAGATTACCCATCCATTATAATTTGACCCTTATAATATGTTCATAGGATCTTAGTTTGAGCAATGGGCCCCACTATTTTCTCATTTAACATCATAATTATTAAATTCACCAAATCCAGGGGCATTTTCGTAATTATCCATTTCATTGAGAAATTGGAGTGTTACAACTATCCATTAAAAATAACCAATGTTCTTCCATGGGGTTCGGCCATACATCATGGCCGAACCCTATGGTTCATCATCTTCTCTTAAACCACTTAAACCCATATAAATTCCTTATTACTTTTCCATGGGGTTCGGCCATGCCACATGGCCGAACCCTATGGTTCATCATTGGGTCTTTTATCCATAATAAATTAGGGTTCGGCCATGCAATGGCCGGACCATGTCCTTGACCACTTTTTCTTATTTTTTGCAATTTATCGAGCACTTATCGATTCCGCGTCTCCTCCAGTTTCTTTCACTCCTTCTTGTTCTTTTCCTTCCTTAGCCTCTTCTTCCTTCCTTCTTGCTCTTTGGCTGAGACTGATCTTGATGAAAACCCTTTGGAATGGTTCGGCCAAGGGTATAGATTTAAGGGAGGGAGAAAAAGAGACAACTTGAGATACAACTCCAAGTCTTTTGTCTTGAGAGAATCGGCCTTGAGAGAGAGTGTGTGAGATGAGGAAACACCAAATGTTTCTTGTCTTGAGAGGTGGGAACGGCCAAGGGAGAGAGAGGGAGAGAGTGGAATGAAACTCCACTCTTTTCTTGGTTAATGCAATTTAGCCAAGGGTGGTGTCCTTTGGTGAACTCCCATTCCCATTTACCTCCCTCCTTAATACTTCACTTGGGGGTTTCATCCATGAGATGAAACTCCCAAGGCTCCAACGGTGTAGCCTTGGTTGGCTTGTGTAACAACCCAAAACCGCCACCTCTTCCTTAATGGCCCATTTGGGGGTTTCATCCATGCGGTGAAACTCCCATGTGCCCAATGGTATGCTTGGTTTTGAATTGTGTAACCGTCCACCTCCCATTGATTCTCCATTTGGGGGTTTCATCCATGAGATAAAACTCTCAAGACTCCAACGTGTGCTATGGGTTTGAATTGTGTAACCCCCAAAATCCTTTCATCTTCCCATTCATGATACACATGGAGTTTCATCCCATGAGATGAAACTCCCATGTTATCAACGTGTATCCTTGAATTGACATTTGAAACAACAAAACTCCTCACCTCTCCATTAATTATCCAATTGGGGGTTTCATCCATGAGATGAAACTCCCATGCATCCAACGTGTAACCATTAGGTTTGACCTCATGAGATGTAACTCTCCATTTTATCACCTAACTCACTTTATATGAAAGTCCCATTATCTTCCACCCAACTCATCTTCTTAACTCCACTCACCTCTTTAATTCAACTCATTCAACTCACTTAAAATCAACTCATTTACTTGATTCCAATTCCAACTTAAATTAGCTTCACTTAAGTAAGCTTGAACTCAATTGGTGGTCAACCACGACCCATTTGGTTCCAATTGGGCATTTTGACCCAATTACCAATTTTAACGCAATTAACAATCTTGACCCAATTGAATACATTTACCCATTTATTTCAATTGAAACCATAACCAATATCCATTGGGTCTTAATTGGGCAATTGACCCAATAATTTACCCATCTAAGGTCCATATCCAATAATTCACAAATTAAATGGGCAAATTCATATATAATGATAACCTAAAAATCCGAGGTGTTACAGGTTCTACCAATATCTATCCAAGTTGATTATCCTTTCTCCTCTCTCTCTCACAAACTCAATCCATATGATTGGTTGTATTAGATTTCCCAAGTGTAAGCACAAGAGAGAGAGTGATCCTTTTGTTGGCCCTTGTTTAAGCTCACTGATAATGATGAGGGTCCAACGGATTTGCCAAGGGATACCAACTGGTTACACAAAGATTGGTATTTATAGAGAAGGCAACTAGTTACAGAAACGGTCATGTATCTACAGATCGGGCTTACCGAAGGGTCGGTGACTAAAAATATTACCGTTCAACAACCCGACCATTGTGCATTAAATCCACTCCCAACTGTATAATTCTTTCCCGGTCGACAGGTCGGTGTCGCCGATGGGTTGACAGTCATGGTACTGAGAGGTCGGTCCATACGAGAGGCTCGGTCTGGGGCAACACCATGCTAATAGAGTTTCAAGTCTAAAAACTAGTCTTACCCAGACCGACTTGTCACCCTTTACCAAGGGGTCGGTCTTGGTACTCTCGATCGGTTTTGAACTACCGATATGTTTGTTTTCTCAAGAGTCCCCTTGAGTTCAAAGTCCAGAACTCATAAGTTATTATCAATGAGTCGTTGACCACGAGGGGTAGATAAGTTCATCACCGAGAGGTCAGTGCATACGAGACTCTCGATCAAAGGCGTACCCAGAATGACAGTTCTATGATCCAGAACATTTGTCAATCTGGCCGACCAGTCTTTGACCATGATGGGTCGATCCTGTCTCCACCGACTGGTCGAGCTGACAATGAACTTAATTCATATTTCCAATTTCACTTCAAATTCACTGTCAAGCTTCCTCTCTATGTTTTTTATGTCCAATACCAACATATTCAACTAAGCCTAGGGATGGTCCTCCTAAGGTGTGGGTACCACGTAAAATCATTTATGGCCAAATACCTGTTTTGCGATTGACATAATGATGAACTTTAATCCGGTGGAGCATGATCTTCACTCTTGATCACCTTGAGTCTTCAAGCTTCTAGCAAGTGCTTATTCCCGAGTCATGGAATTGACAAACATAGGGACTCAGAAAATTCGGGGCACTAACAATCTCAATCTCACCCTTTGCCAATTTCATGACAAAACCTAGAAGCTAGCCCAATTACAAACCCACCCTTATTACATCACATTTGAATACAAAAATTACATCAATTACATGTACCTATTCAAATGGACAACAAGATTATGATCTTCGCATATTATTTTTCAACTTGCTTCATTTCATGTTTTCCTGTTCAAGCACACAAGCAAGCCCACACTAGAAAATCATTAGAGAGGTTAGTCCAAAACATCAATATGCATCCATGGATTAAATAAGATTTGTATTCATAATCCCCCATAGACCAATGATTTCCTAGAAACCAACATTACCCATAGCTTAAGCTTATCACAAAGCTTATAAAAGCTAACAGTGTTGAGAAGATTTTCTCCCCCAATCTTCTTTGAGTTTGATTTCCCAAACTCCAAACATAGACATTCTCCCACGTCCATTGGCATCTTCATATTCCTCCCCTTCATGGCTCTCTCTTCCTAGAGGCCCAAGCACTTCGACTTCACTAATTAGTCCCCATAATTGGTTTTGATGTCTTATAGCGTCTATTAACTTCTCCCCCATTTTGTCATACAATTGACAAAAGTTAGTAGGTAGACATTGAGTTCCCCTTCATTTTGAAGGATTTGGATTTCAAGCACCCCCCCATGCTTCTTGCATTTAGTGTTTCCATAAGTTTACTTCTAACTCATTTAATCTTTTCATTTATCAATGCATGCTTCTCATGCATTCCAACATTGATCTTCCCCACAATATAATGCAAATTGTCGTTGCATTACTGTGTTTCTTCTTCTTCCCCTTTAAGAGTTGTGCTGTCTTAAAGGTTTTCTCCCAATGGGGTCAAGCTAACTTACCTAGCTTCCCTTTTTGAATATTCTCCCCATTCTCAAAGCTATCTTCTCTAGCTTATTCAACTCATCTCCCCCATAAACTTAGCTGCCTCTAAATTTATTTTTCTCCAAGTTTTCTTTCAAGCTTGCATCAACCTTCCTCCCTACATTGTCATGACCAGTGGCAGGTGCTGAACAACACATATTTTGTGCTCCCTCAAACGCCAAGGGTGTGTGCAATATCTTAGCCCGATCCTTATCTCCATAACATGCCAATACAAAACCACCTCATCATAACCTGCATGTTAGTCTATTTAACAAAATCCATGTTAACAGTAGACATGAGATAGAAGGCATTCCATCAAATTAGCACACACACTAAATCAAATCACATCATTTCATTGATAAACTTGAGTACATATGGTTTTAAGAAGGGGGCATCATGGATGCTTAGATAAAATGTCCACAATATAGTTTTTCCAAAGTATAAAACTTAAAGTATGAAAAATTATCCTAAGCAGAGCCATCTTAAGGAGGTAATACTGGAGGGGAAGGGGATAGACGTCAAAAGAGAAGACGACGTAGGGCAAGATAGTCGTCATGAACTCTTTGAGCTAAATTTTCCACACGTCTATCTAGTGCGTCCAGCTGCTCCTCTATTTAAGATACCCGAACTTTGGTTTTGCAGACAAATCGAGTTAAGTGTTGCGATACAGGTGATTTTGTTTCACCACCTCCTTGTTCTGCAGTTGGGTTACCGAAGAAGTGGGTATTACCAGACTCAGAGCAGTCAATATCTTCGACATTTACCCCTTCTTCCTCATCAGAACTGTCCACAACGGAAATCACTTATGCTTCGGTTCTTAGGTTTTGTCCAGATTGAGACCTGAGATGATACCAACGGGTGGATCCAATCATAGAGGCAGGGATTTTTCTATGAGGGGAACTCTTAAGAGTAGCGTTTGATTCAGGAGTATCCTAATCTCCTTAGGAAATGGTAACTGGATTCACGGATTTTTCCAGTGGTCGAAGACTGAGATTTTTCTGTCATCTCGAGTACCAGATAATTAAACTTAAATCTGTACCCAACAAGTTCAGTGTCAATAGAAGTGCAGATCAGACCCAGTGATGTGTCTCCAATAGGGGATACAATATTGAGTGCAGTGGACAGTTGTTGTACTAAGGTGCAAGTAGCAGATATAAAGGAGTGGGATGCTCCTGAATCAAATAATGTAAAAGCATAAGAACTACCAACTACTGCCATACCTTGAATCACCGAGTGATCTACTGTCTCTAGAGGAGGAGCCAAAGTATACAGTCGTCCAGATCCTGTCGGAATAGGTGCCCGTCGTGTCTGGTTATGTGCTCTGGATGCTTGAGACTAAGCTGGTCGAGCTGAAGGATGGAAGGAACCCCTGGAGTGAAGAGGTCTATTGATCTGTGTACACTCCCTCTTGAAATGGCCTTGTTGGCCACATTGGAAACAGGTGCTAACACCTCGAGGAACCTAAGAGACTGATCCTGATGTGGAGGGCTGATTGGGACGAAAACCTCCAGTGGACCCAGTAGAAGGTGAGGGTCTCCCAAAGTTGGGCCTAAATCTCTTGTTCGGCGGAAAGTACTTCCCCCGTTCTGACCTCGGCGATTATCCACAAACTTGACTGTTTCCATCAGCTCTTGTTCAACTATGCTAACTCGACTAACCACTTCTGCCAAAGTAGCTGATTTGAATATTGTGACTTTGGCTCTTAAGTTAGGTCGGCCTTGTTCAAATTTCTGAGCCTTCTTGTATTCAGTGTCTACCATGTACAAAGCATAACATGATAGACGGAGAAACTCCTGATAATAGTCTGCAACAGTCATGGTGCCCTGGACCAGAGATATGAACGCTTGTGTTTGGCGCTCCTTCTCCTCCTCTAGAAAATAGTGATCCAGAAATATTCCAGCGAACTGGTCCCATGTCATCTCAGTCCTTTTCCCTAGTGGAATCTGTACTTGCTGACGTTCTACAACTCTCCACCATTTTGTCGGCATCATCCACCAATTGTGAAGTAGCCAGCAATATCTTGTCCTCATCACTAGTGATCTTGAGCAGTTTTAGGATCTTCGTAATGTTCTCGATCCAATTTTTTGCTCCCGCGGGTCCTTCTTTCCCTTTGAAATAAGGGGGACGCTGTTGTTGAAAGTCCCTGACCATATTTCGGTCCTGCGATTCATTGGAGGTTGCGCCTCTATTGCCGTTCTGATGTTGCTGTAGAACGGAAGTGACTACTGCCTGTACCAGGCTCTGCAGCTCAGGATGTACTTCAGGAATGTTCACACTGTTTTGTCCCTTTTCCTAGTGTGGGTGTTGTACCTCATCCTCCTGATGCGGGTTTTGTCAGGTGTTTCTTCTTCTCGGAGGCATTTTCCTAAGTCATTGAAACATTGCTTGACTTAGTTTTCTTCATAAAATCTTATGTTTAACTAGTTGGGGAAATTGCCTAATCATCATCTTGTATTTCTTGTTTTGGGGAATCCTTCCTATGTATCATATATTGTTTCTCATTTTGGAGAAATTCTAATATTTCTTGTTTGGGGAAGATATGCCCTATTTGCTATGTTTGATAAATCCACAATTCATAGTGATTGTTCTTCCCTTGCTGCTATCCTTTTCATCAAGTGTTGTCTCAGATTGAATGCTTACAATCTGATTTTCAACAAAGTAAATTCTTGCTGCTATCCTTTTCATCAAGTGTTGTCTCAAATTGAATGCTTAGAATCTGATTCTCAACAAAGTAAATTAATCCGGCCCCCGTACAACAGACTCTGAAGAGTCGGTCAGTTGGGATTCTTATATTGTCAGTGAGATATGATACCGTATTAATCTTACTTTGAAAGATTCACACCTCCGGTTTTGCTCTGATACCAATTGTAACACCCCGCCCTTTTTCACTCGCCAAAAAATCAATATATATATATATATATATATATATATATATAAACAAAGAGTGAGAGAGAGTGGGAACGTCACGACGCGAGCTAAGTTCGAGTTTCTAAAATCCGACCCTTAACTGGCCACCTGTACGTGTGCTTGGACCAAGTCCACCAAAACATTTCACACACTAAAGAATATTTGCGGAATTATTATATGATTAAAATAATATTCATATCCATGTCATTAATAAGCAAGGAAGCCAATCACTATTAAATTAACTAAAACTTAAATATCCAAAATATCATCAAACCATAGTAAATAAATCTAAGTTATTACAATCCCAAATTATCAGTTATCTCAATACATCGTTCCAAAATCAAACTAAGTAATATAAGAATGAATCTACCCAAGCTCCTATGCTTGGCTCCCATCATGTCCCAAGTCCTTGTCGTTTCCTGTTCCATCATATAAAAGGTAGAAATAGGGCGTTAGTCAATGCGCCCAATAAGAATTCCAAATAGGGTTATGTACACATAGGATCAATATCAAAATCAAGGTAAGTACATCAATCCAAAACTGTAAAACATATCATAGTACTAAAAACAGCCCATGATAATCATATCCAAATCATGCTAAATGTATGTGTTATGTCATGGGCGTCATATGCCAATGATCCCTCACCCAATCTCCATATTCAATCACAATACAAATCACATCAATAGTTTCCTTGATAAAATAAAGTCATATCAAGGTGTTCCCTTGGCCATTTACGTCCGCAGTGTTTTGTGACGACACCACCAGGTCACTATTATACCTCCCCACGTATGTTAATCGGAATTACTAACGGAGCGTGGACTCCTCCCTCTACGCAGGGTTTTTGGACTGGTTACCTTGGAGCTCTTTGGCCCAAATTACACCGTACCCCTATCTAGCAATCCCGGACAAGGCCAAATATCAATGGTTCACATAGCTTCTATCAAGCCCCAAGTCATGTCCGAACAGCTCATAACTTGGCTTGCTGTCCCATGTACTCCCTCCCATGCCATGCATGAGATCATGAATGCAATAATGCCATTTCATTTCAAATCACATGTTACCATCGAAAACAATTCATACTCAAATACATTTATTTAATCAAAGTAAGTCATCATGTTTGGAAATACAAATCAGCAACACAATATATATAAGATCCACATGTATTTCAATAAGGTAGGAATCCTACCCACTTCCGATTTACTGTCTTTTTTTCTTGTTTCGTACGAACAATGCTAACCGTTGCGTGAATGTGAATCACACCTCTTTACCTTATCAATTCAATCACATACATATATCAATTTGATTTTTCCTTTTAATCTAATTACTCCTCACATCTTACCAGATAAACAAAAATATCTGAAGCATATGTAAAATTCAAACTTTTCAATTCAGTCGACTGAATCAAGAATTTAATCTACTGAATCATGCCCGTATACTGTTCTCTATCTTACCCGCAAACTTTCAGTCGACTGAAATCCAACTCGGAACTATTTTAACCCTGACTTGTAACCTTTCAGTTGACTGAATTCTCGACTGACCCTGAGTCAAACCCTTTGTATTCTCGGTCAATATCTTTTCAGTCGACTGAATCACAGATTCAGTCGGCTAACTTTGGGTCAGATTAACTGTGTGTTCGGCCAGTATAGATTCAGTTGACTGAATCAAGGATTCAGTAGGCTGAATCATCAACCAACAATTTACGTGTTTGATAAGTAAACATTCAGTCGGCTGAAATACGTCAGAGCACTTTACTTCTTCGATACGTTTACTTTCAGTCTACTGAATCCTAGATTCAGTCGGCTGAAGCACCATTATATCCCATATATTTTAATCCAGCCCTTGTTCAGTCGACTGAATCACAACATTTAGCCAGCTGAAACTCCAAGAAACTCTTTTTTGTCTTGGCCAACTTCAGTTCAGTCGACTGAGTCCCAGATTCAGTCTGCTGAAACTCCTAGAAACTCTTTGCCTTCTTCGCCTAGTACCAGTTCAATTGACAGAATCCCAGATTCAGTCGACTCATTGTTTGTCAGTCTCTTTTGTTCGATTCTTTGGCTAGACCTTTCTTCATGGAATCCATTCCTTATTAATTTAAAACATAAATAATACCATTCATATCACTCTCAGTGAGTTTACTCTACCCTCTAGCAAAACTAGTGTCTTTCATAATTCTTTCCATCCTCAGTTTAGATTTGGATACCACCTTTCCTTTTTATTTCAAACCACTAATCAGAATGGATTCTCAACTTTCATGACGCTATAAACAGTTTGGTCATCCCTTTAAAGCAGATATGGAACCCTTAGGTTCGGCCATACCATGACCAAAACTCTGTTTTCCCTTATTCTTAATCCTATGTTATTAAACTTAAAACCATACCTTATTTCCTGTCTCCTTGTTTCTTTTGTTCTGTCTTTCCTCCTTACTTCTTCTTTCCTTCCTTTGTTCTTCACTGATTCTCTAAGTATAGCGATGGAAATGAGAGAGAGAGAGAGAGAGTGGAGAGAGAGAGGAGAGAGAGAGGAGAGAGAGAGAGAGAGAAGGAGAGAGAGAAAGAGAGAGATTGATCTCTTGTGTGCAAGAGATGGATTCGGCCAAGGGGGTGGGGTGTGCCCCTTTGTTGGTATCTTTTAAGTGATCATCTCATCTCTTCAACTTCCCTCATTATGGGTTGTTTAACCCATAAGACCCTTGGCTTAACCAAAGAGTCTCTTCACCTTCCCAACATGTGCATGGGTTTCATATCCATGGAGATGGAAACCCTCCACTTCCCGTCTCAACTCATTTCAACTCAAGTAATTAATCTTGAACTCATTCAATTGGACTCACTTAACTCAAGCAACTTTAATTCTTTTAAACTCAACACTTGAACTCAATTGAGCTCACTCATTCATGGTTGACCAAGTCAACCATGACTGAGCCGATCGTGCATGTGGTGACATGGTCATGTGGCACGTGGGTCCCATCCTGCCATGTTACTTACATGCCACCTCACTTGATGAGGTGGATTTAATGCATTGGGTCTTAATTGGATAGTTGACCCAATTAAATTAACTTTACCAATTACTTTAAAATCAGCTCATCTATGACTCATTGGGTCCCAATTAGGCAATTGACCCATTTAATACATTTACCCAATTACTTTCAAATCAAATCCTATCCATGATCCATTGGGTCTTAATTGGGTAAGTGACTCAACTCCTTACCCATCTAAGGTCCATTTCAACATTATCTTAAGTTCAATAAATTTGTAATTCAAAATAGACCAAATCCAATATATTATAAGTGATGAAATCTGGGGTGTTACAAGTACATACATTTAACAGGTTCTGTTCCATTAGAGATTCAACACATCCTTGTGAAGGTAGGCACAAAACATGGATTACGGATCTCTTTTCCTAGATCCAAATCAATCCAAGTACCTTGGGCACATTTAATTTACCAATTCAAACATATTTCCCAAGTGTGTTATGTAATGAGACGCGGCATCTCTAGGTTTTAACAAAGACAAGGTGTTTATGAACATAACTCATTCCACATAGAGTGTACAATAACAGATATTGGAATGAGATATTAAACACACAAATCATACATTCCTTTCACATTAATCATGCATATGGAAATGAAGTATGATGCTACCCACACAGCTCTCATGACTGTTATCATGTTATTGCCCAAAACATAATAAACACTTTTACCATTCTTTCAAACATACATTCCTTGAAAAAGCTTGTACATAAATGAATTACAGATAAGCATATTTAATCATTTTGATAAATACTTTTGGTAATTCATACCAAAGCAAAAATCAATTTTAAAGACATAGAGCATGTTTCATTCCACAAGGGATTCACAAGTTTAATAACTTGGAATGAAACGACATTGTGTATGTATATCATACACACCCTATACATGAGGTGATGCACAAACTACATTCATTTCCTAGAGATGCACAAATCACATGGCATATGAATGAAATGAGATAAGTATATTCCAATACTAGAGTGCAACCTACTTGTACATACAAATATCTTACACTGGATCAATCCCACAATCAAACAAGAACATGGATTGAAGGTAAGATACACATGTGATTCCAAAAGCATGTTTCAAATGTGATACTCACAGTGGTATCGCTTCACACATTTGAACATAACATTGTGAGACTTGGAATGTAATATCCCAGACTTTCAATATAGCAATATTTACGGAAATTGCCATTGAAAGTGTGAATTAATGGATATGGACCTTAGATGGGTAAAGAGTTGGGTCAATTGCCCAATTAAGACCAATGGATTGCGGATATGCTAGCAATTGGAATAATTGGGTAAGATGTATTCAATTGGGTCAAAGTGGTTAATTGGGTCAAAATGTCCAATTGGGACCCAATTGGTCGTGTTTGACTTGGTTGACCACCAAGTGAGTTGAGTTAAATAAATGAGTTGAGTTGGACGGTTTGCATTTTAAATTTAAATTCAAACAATGGGAAGGACGGTTTGTATTTTAAATTTAAATTCAAATAATGTGTTGGACGGTTTTATTTCAAATTCAAATGAGATGAAGGAGTTATTTTTTATTTCAAATTCAAATGAGTTGGGTTGGACAGCTTTTACAATGGAATTCAATTCAAGGTAATGATACACGTTGGAGAAGAGGAGGAGGTCGGTTGCTTTCAAATTTAAACGCTGGAGGAGATGAAAGGTGGTTTTAAATTCAAATTGAAACTAAATGGGGTGGACGGTTTTATATTAAATTCAAACAAATGAGATGGAGAAGTTATGTTTAATTCAAGTTCAAAACAATGATACACGTTGGAGAAGATGGAGGAGTTATGTTTAATTCAAATTTAAAACAATGATACACGTTGGAGAAGAAGGAGGAGTTATGTTTAATTCAAATTTAAAACAATGATACACGTTGGAGAAAATGGAAGAGTATTGTTTTATTTCAAATTCAAAGGCACACGTTGGAGAGATAATGGAGATGGTTTGGCTTATTTCAAAATCAAAATAAGGATGCACATGGAAAGATAATGGAGATA
>JAAGOE010000115.1:0-45055 GCA_013350335.1 Chimonanthus salicifolius | reverse complement strand
ACTTTTGAACTGGATTGAACTGACACGTGGCATTGTTCATATTTTTTAAAATTTGCAAATAGACTCCCTCTGATATAAAAATTAATATATTGGCCCCACCTGAGATGATCAAATACACTGATTCCACCTTGATTGATCACAGTATAGGAGATTGCTTCTACTTGTAGAGATCTGGATTGGATAATCTGGGTGTGGGGATCGCCATCAGCGGCTTCGCCTTCTTTAATACAATACCGAATTTCTCAGAGAGATCGAGTTTCTCTCCCTCCGGCAAATGCCAGTCGAAAGAGTGTACGAGCGAAGCGGTGGCAAACATTACCATCCTCTCCGCCATGGCGATTCCGGCGCATATCCTCCTCCCGGAGCCAAAGGGGAAGTAACTGAAATCGTTGCCGGTGTAATCCCATTTGGATTCAGTTGTAACGAACCTGTCTGGATTGAATTGAGATGGATTGGGCCAAATTGAAGGGTCCCTGTGGATGGCCCAGACATTGACGAAGACACGGGCCCCTTTAGGGATGGTGTAGCCACCCACTTCAGACTTGAGGCTGGGGCAGTGAGGGACCAACAGAGGGAGGGCTGGATGCAAACGGAGCACCTCTTTCATCACCGCCGATAGGTAACTCAGTTTGGAAATGTGGAATTCCTCTACTACCTTCTCCTTTCCGACCACATCTTCTAACTCTTGTTGCACCTTCTTCATTGTCTCTGGCTTGTTCATCATCTCGGCGATGGCCCACTCCACTGTGTTTGATGCGGTTTCGGTCCCACCCACAACCATGTCCTGTCAATAAAACAATACTTAGTCCACTGCATTTTGCTCATTTTCCTATTTTAATTTTTTATCTTTACTTCTAATTCATCGATGAGATGTCGGCTCAAAAGACCAATTTGATAGGTAGAGTGATCTAATTATATATCAGTCCTTAGATATTTTTTTCTCCTCACAACCGATGTGGGACTCTAGTTCGCACCCCAACAATCTCTCCTTCGAATTGGGCTTGGTAATCTAGTTCTCATACCACTGTTGGGACTGGACTTTAAATCCAAAAAACTAGTCCGATAGGTGGAATAACCCAATTTCATATTAGTCATTAGATTTTTTTTTTTTCTCTCACAACCAACGTAGAACTCTTGATCCCACCTAACATAACAAATCATGCAGACATTTACATCTTTCACCCATTAAAGGAAGAGACATGGAGCTGAATAAACTTCTGATTCCAGTTAAGAGGATTCAAATTTTAATTGGAATTGAAATTGTTGTCAAACCCATCTATTTCAGTTTTGGGATTGTGAGAATGGCAGCCGATTTTCTATAAATTTATAATTAGAAAAAACTGTTTATGGCTTATAACTTTAGAGAGAGAAATTCCAAACTAGCTATCTGTTCCAAGTGACTAAGAAAAATATGGAAATTCTGATTTAGTAAGAAAATTACCATGAGCAGGGCTTTGAGATGAGTCATAGTAAATGGAGTTTTGGGATCTCCTTCATCCTTGAGCTTAAGCATGAATTGAAGAAAATCCTTACTCTGATTGTCCACGCTCTTCCCTTCTGCCTCCTCTCTATCCATTTTCAGCCTCTGGTTGATGATCAGCTCGAACATCCGATCGAACCGCAACAGCGGCCCCTTAATCTGACGACCCAAGCCCTGCAGATCGAACCGGACCAGAGCCGGGAAGAAATCTGAGATGTTGGGCCTACCCAAAATCTCAGTAATTTCTCCGACCACCTGCCGGAACTCTGCACCTAGACTAGTCCTCTCTTCTCCTTTGATTGTGCCACCCCATAACATGCTTGTAATCACGTTAAGCACTGTTAGAAACATCTGTTCACCCAGATTGATGGGCTTGCCTGAGTTGCCATACATATGACTCACTGTGTTACGCATCTCTTGCCGGCGAAGCCCGTAGACTGCGTCGAGGCTGGCACTGCTGAGCATCTCACGTACACAAACCTTGCGCAACATGCGCCACTCTGGCCCATTTGGGGTCCAAACAATGTCATTCCCTCCATAGGCAATCACTCGGGCCACCACCGGCACGTCGCGGTTGGCAAACGTGTTGTCTTGGTCTTTGAGTACAGCCTTGGCCATCGACGGCGACGATATCACGATGCCAAGCTTGTTGCCTAGCCAGAGCTTCATTATCGGGCCGTAGGACTGGGCCAGACCCATAAAATAGACATGGAGCTCAGGGTCAAGGAAGGGGAGGCTTCCGACCAAGGGGAGGCCACGGGGACCCGGCGGCAGGGGTGGCTCTCCCCCGTTTGATCTTTTCATTATCAACCGTCCATACCATGCAAGGACAAGCAGCACAGCCGAAGCCGTCACCACCCATCTGGCCAATTCGTCTGTTTGATTGCTTGCCTCCCACCACCATGACCAGATTTCTGAAACTTGGCTGTTTATTGCCATTGATTGAGCAGCAAGCACCTCTAACTCAACAATTACTCTGGGTTTTAAAGAAATTCAGTGGCAGAACTCCATGAGGAAAAAAGAAAGGTCATGTGCTACTACTATTAATAACATTTAACAATTTAACACTGATTCCTCATTAGCAAAGTTTGCTAATAAAATACTATTCATAATATAGAACTAATCAATTGTGCCAAATTACTTGACAGGATTCTTTTGGAAGCATCCATTGAAATCTCCGAAAGCATCTTCCTCATTAAGCCTTCGGGGGTGAAGAAGATTCTGAATCGTCTTAATTCAAACTTTTACCCATTTCCCTCCCTTTTTTTAATAAAACGAAAGCATGGGTTTTCCAAGAAACTCTTATCCTCTTTACACATGGAGCAAAAATATTAAAAAAAATAATTAATTTGATAAATATTATTTAATAATTATGTTTCGTAGATTTTATAAAAATTATTATTTCTCATAAAATTATTAATATGTTAAGTTACCATTGTTTACGGTTATCAAATAAGATTTTTTTCTCTCAGGATAAATTTTAACTTTGCCTTTATAATTTCCAAACAAGATAAAGGTAATAACTGTATAAGGGTAACCCCTATAAAATTTACTCCTCATCCACACAGAGCATAGTGTTTCTCTTTTCTCATATAAAAAAATTCCTATGTTTCTAAATTAGTTTGTGATTTTTATAAAAATAGTGGTCCTAATTAATCCGTCAACAATGAGATGGCCAAGACTCTCTATATTTTCATAAAAAAAATTTACTATATTTGTTTTCATTATTTTTCTAAAAATTGGAAGCTACAAGAACATATTTTTCTTGAAAACCGGACCCGTGAAGAACTATTTTGTAGAAAAAATTATGATGCGTATCTTACCAAGTTGATCCAATCAATCTTGAAACACATTAATTTTATTTGACCCATTTATTACAAGATCCGGTGAAGGTAAAATGGATTGACCCAATCAAGCTCATAAATTAAATGATTAATTAATATTGTTCATATATAAATTAACTTATTTATTATATGGCTTGACCCAATTGGACAAATCTCAAGAGGTGATTTGACTCGTACTTTCATGTTTGTCGAGCATAAATACCCACCAAACACTTATTTTGACGTAGCTCAGCTTTTGAATTGGTTGAATCAATTGAAATAATCTTAATAAGTTGATCCCATTCAATTAAACTTGATCTAAGTCATTGTTAATCAAGTCCCACATGAGTTATTCAGTCCATTTCATTAATTAAATGGTCAACCCAACCTAACTTAAATCTGGCTTCCCTATTCAATTTAACTCAATCTAATTCATTTATTGAATAAGTTGAAACTGAATAAATCTTAAATGGATTAACCTAATCTATTGCTTACTTGATTCGTGTGTTAAATAAGTTTACCTAGTTTAAGTACCCAACCAATTTAAAATGGGCTAATTCAATTTAAAAATTTATTAAACATTTGATCAATCTAACTAGCAATTCCGATGTTTAAATATCCATTAAATAATGATACAATTAAATAGAAATAAAGCATTATCGAAGCATGGGTACTATGTTCATATTGCCATATTTGATTGAAAAAGTGAAAAACATGAAAAATAATTCTCAAAATCACACATCCAACCCATCAATAAATATCATTTCTTAGCCCCTTCGATTGAAATTCAAGTGTCTCCCAACTAACCGTTCGTTTAAGTGGCAGAATTAATTTACCTAAGTTTAGCTTTATGTTTCACACAGTAATTGTAGTCAAAGATCCCTTGTAACCTTAGAAGTGTTTGAGTTTAATTATTCAATAATAATATTGTATTATATTTTATAAATTTATATATTCTATTAAGAGGTCAACTTGCACACTTTCAAGTTTCATATAAGAATATTTTCTATACTTTCCATCACTTAAATGACGGGTAGCAATCTTCCTTTTTGTGTAACCAGACAGAGATTTTAGTATATTGTCAATTTTACCCTTATTAGCATTGGAAAACAGAGTAAATTGGCTCGCCAAGTGGATAGTAAATGATCCGATAAGTAAACCGATTTGTTGTTAATTTCTTTTTCTTTTTTAATTTTCAGTTGGCAATAAATTAAAATCCGTATCTGTTTACACAATACTCCCCTGGGAGAATTGCTGACTTAAATGACAATATAAAATTTTTTATAATAGATATAGTTAGAAAATATTCTAAAAATCTTCAAGAAAATTTGGGTAACAACTGACAAGTGCTGCTATAGCATTTGTTTACGTAGACATATCCATTGGCCGGCTTAACAGCGACGCCTCTCCTTATCGTGTGTATTAAATAGCTGGGGATTCCTAGTTGCAGTAGCAGATGCTTGGAGAGAAGATGACAAAAACCATGATTGTGATTGATCTTATCAACGTTGTTATAGGAAAAAAAAAAGTTTGTTATTTCAAATAGATTGTGAAATCTTCTTCTCTTAAATAAATGACAAGGCAAAAATCTCTTTCAAATTTAGAGACTTGTAGGACTCTCTCCACTGAGTTACTGTGAGATGTCGAATCTATACGAGTAGCTCAAATGATCTAAATTTTTAAGATTAGTTTAGAAGTTTTCAATTCAACTTCTCACGAGTTTACCTCATAAGCCTGCGGGTGATTTCATTTATATGTGGGATTAGTTATACCTCCAACGTGGAAACGAAATGATTCTCCTTCATATTCTTTGATCAAATGATTTTCTTAACAACATCTCTTGCCTTGTTGGAACCAATGTCACAAATACTTTTTTTCGGAATATTAACGGCAACTGTTATTAACGGGATATTTTCAAATTCTTGGATTTTTATTGAGAATTAACGAAAAAATCTCGTAGAAAATATAAATATTATAAATAACATAAAATTATTAATTAAGGTTACTTGATGAGTTGAAAAGAAAAAATTAAGCAAAAAATATTTTTGCTACATCTTAATATACTAATAAAATTTATGGTAAAATCAACTGTCTAAAAAATTTAAGAGAAGTATGATTTGTATAGGTAATTTGACATAATATAATCAATTTAAATTACATGTTATTAGGTAATGAGCTAGGTTCATTGACTCTATAAAATTAAAAGAATAGTTTTTTATGCGAAAAATTAAAAAAATAATCGCATTAAATACAACCAGTCACATGATTTAAATTAAGTAAAATAAACACTTGAAATAGAGTTCTCTATCAAGTATCAACTTCCATTGTTTAAATTAATAAAATAAATATATTTAAATAAAACTTATATATCCTGCATATAGAGATTATAGACAAATTATGATTTAACTTAATAAATTTAATATACTTAATAGAATGATAAATATATTAAAATAATAAGTTAATAACTGAGTCATGAGGTTCATGACTCAGTGAGCTTAGGCTAGGCATGTGATTGGAAATGCAGTCTAATTAATAGAATCAACATCTTATTAATGGCCCTTTGAGAAGAAAAAAATACAGACCCACCCAACTTTCATTTTTCTTTTTAATTCTCTTCCCATGAATAGAACGAGAGTTTATTTAATGAAAACAATACCTAATTAGAAACATGCTTGTATCAATTGTTTCATCAGTTGCTATGTCCATATAGGTCTTTTCAACTTCGTCATCACTAGATTCATCTTTTGAGTAGATGATAACATCTTTGATGTTCCTGATTATGCCGATTATTGTCAGATTGATCTAAAATTTAACTCAAATTTCATATGGATTTTTTTCCAACCCAATCCGATCTGGGATATGCAAATACATAACTCAAACCCGCTGATTTTATGAATCAGATCATGCAGGTCGAGTTTCAACCCTAATTGTGATTCATCTTATTAGATGGTTCAACCTTGTTTTGGGGAACAAAATATTCTTGAATACAAGTGGGGCAATCCACAATCAAAGAGTTGTCAAATTTTTCTTTCATGAGTCGGAAGTGTTTAGTTTGATAGGGGTGGCCAGGTTGACAAACACAAAAACAATAAAGATGATAATGTTATAGATTAATTTACTGGACAGAACTTTAGATGCCAAGTCTAGGCTCAAAGCCAGTTGTTTCTTTCAACAGGTTGACCAAGCTGAATGAATATGATAATAGTTATAGTTGTAATGACAATATCGTAGATTAGAAACATATGATTAATATACTAGGTGACACTCATGGATGTACCTGTATGTATCAAATAAAATACTTGATCAGGTAGTTTGAATTTGACTAATCATTTTAAAGAAATCTGATGTGCACTGTCGAAACACGTTGAGGAACAGAAATTAGAAGTAATTAGCAAGCTACTGGATTAAATTGAACATCTATGAACCCTGACATATAATACAAAAAACACAAATAATTTTCACTCACATTTCATAAACTTATTCATAAGTTGAAGGACTACCTTGGAATTCAAATGGTAGATTGTCTAACCATGAATCATCCAACAAAACTAAAGATGATTCAAACTCTGTGGGCCATTCGGAACTAACATCTATTTCATCAAAAATAACAGGTTTACATTTCCCATCCCTATTCTGAGTGATTGCCTGTAACCGGAGATTGCAATGCACAAAAACCAAATCATTGAACTTTTCCTGCTCCATCTTGTTGCGTTTTTTGGTATGTATGTTCTCGAAAATGCTCCAATTCCACTTGCACCAATGAGAACTACAAGGTTGGCTGAGTATCCGTATTGCAACCCTTTGATGTGTAGGAATTTCATAACCATACCCAGCCCACCAATCACCTAAGGATAAATGCAAGAATGGTGAGTTAAACAAGAAACATAATGTTTCAATAATACAAAAGGATAGGCTGTGAAAATCAATGAAAATGTAAAATTGAAACCTGAAGAGAGATGCAGTAGATAACAGTGAAAGCATGTTACAGATCAAAAATCAAATTAATATGACGTTTTCCTATCTTTTCTTCATAAAATGATTATCGGTGCCAATCACTTATAGTGATTTCAGATAGAAAGTAGGAAAATTATTAACCCATAACATAAGATTTCCAACTTCAACACTCTATTCGTCCCAACACAGCAGAATGAACAACCATCTATCTGCCAAGATATGCGATCTAATTGCAAGTGTAATTATGGTCGTATGTGAAAGCACCAGATATGATGTTTCAAGAATCTGCCAGAAATGACAAATTCACTGGAAAATTGGAATGTGGGGAGGACATTAATTCACCCAAAAAAAAAAAAGGGAGGGGAAGAAAAAGAAAGGCCTGTACCAGGGGAATTCAGTGTCCTTCCCAGGATAGCAAACTCACTCCCCAGAGCACCTTGTGCATTTATATACAGTGGATGTTCCTTGGTAAATTCAACCTTGTCCTTGTCTTCTATAATCATTTTCATCATTGCTTCTTGAAACCCACTTCTCATCTTCAAATCAACCTTGAAACTTGGATTGTAGAAAATAGAAGGATTAAGAAAAGCTGCAGCTGCATGCAATGGCGAATGAAGTTGCAAATTCCATCTCCTGTCAATTATTTCCCAAATTGGCATATATTTTTCTTCAACGCCTTTATAAAAGACCTTAATTGACAATTTGGCCCTTTCAATGCCCTCATAGATATAGCCCATAGCAGGCATGTCCCCATCCACCATCCTCAAAACTTTTACAAGCGGCTCAGACACGCTGACAGCTTCACGTGCTGATTTCCAAAACCGCTCCAAATGTAACAGCGATCTGATGGCCTGGGCATCAGGCCGTCTACTATATATGGATGATAGCCAATCTGGATGGGAAAACATATGCTTCAAATTGTCTTCTTGAATTACAAGGGACCTCAAGGACAGAAAGTTCGTTACAAATCTAGTAATTCTGGGTCGAACCAATTCTCTTCCACCAGTAAATTTTCTCATCATATTTAGAATCCATGCATGACTATATATGTACATTGTGATGCTCCTCGCCTCCTCCATGACCAAACTGACCCACTCCTGCTTGCTGATATCTTCCAACATCTTATCAATACAATATGAAGCACATGGAGACCAAAACAAAGAAGGATACTTGGCCGTGAGAAGCCTTCCAGCAAAAATATAGCTGGCTGCACTGTCTGTTATTACTTGAACAACATTTTCCACACCAACCTCTACAACAACCGATTCAAGTAACTCAAACAAATAACGAGCATCATCAGCATGAGAAGAAACATTGACTGATTTAAGAAACAGTGTCCCTTTTGGACATGTAACTGAGAAAGCAATAAATGATTTTGACCTACAATCTGACCAGCAGTCCGACAAAATCGTGCAACCTGTGTCTTTCCACTCATCTCTAAATTTTTTATAGCTTTCATTTACATCACCTTTCACCTTTTCCAGTAGAGTGGATCTCAATCTTTCATAACTTGGAGCCTTGTAGCCAGCCCCACATTCAGCAATTGCATCCACCATTGGCTGATAATACATGGATTTGGAAGCACTAAAGGGAATAGAGTTGTGAAAGAAAAACAAAGCAATTTTTTTATCAGCATCATCTTGCTTTTGCTTTTGAGCATCATCCAGAGTTAGCTTTGCACTTGGTGAAGAATGAGAAAATAACAATGATGGGCAAGTGCTACCATGCTGTCCACTAGATAGAGCATTGGGATGTACACCACCACTAGCAGAAGAGCTGTTTTGTGGACCATTAAGTGTCCGATCTATTTTCAGCTTCTTGGGGTTCTTCTGTTTTTTAGGAGTGCTCAATATGTTTTGAATCAGATCTCTTACATCATTTGGGACCTCAGTACATGGGACTATGTCTTTGTTCTTGATTTGAGCCAGATGAAATTTCATCCTGTATACCCCTCCACTAAATTCCCTTTGGCAATAGTTACACCTAACTTTTTGTCTTGTTGCATCAACCAAGACACAGTGCTCCCAACAAGCATCCCTTCCTCGAACCATTGTTCTGCAATAAAGATGAAATATAGAATGATCTAGAACCCAACAGGCCTTTTTTTTTCTTAAATAAAACAATCATGAGAGACTTGGGAATAAACTGGCATTTAACAAAAGAAAAAGACCATATAAACATTTCTTAAAACTTCATTAGTATACAGAATTAGATGCATTTCTTCAAAATGTTGGAAGCTTGTAATATATAAATAAGAACCAACAAGTTTTCTAGAGTTAGAGAAATTGGTGACCACTCCACTATAGATCCAGCAAGACTTCCACTTTAGAGATTGGAAAGGGCAATACCATTTATGATTGAAACTGAGAATGCCAAGATAAGGAAGACTCAAGAAGAAGATATTCTTTCCTTTCTGTTTTCATCCAATTCATCTCATCCTCCATCTTTTCAAATTGTTTGCCTTCACGCTTAGTTGTATACAGATGACTGAACCAACATACTGGGATTGTGTGGAGCATCAACCTCATGGATATGGAAGGCATCAAGTCCCTATTAACTCATTTCTTTACTCCTGTAGTGCACCCATTAGTGAAGCACTGTCAGCCCCAAATACACCCTAGAAGCATTAGTTATTTTTTATTCATATCTATAATTCTGTTTAAATTTGATTAGTTGAGATTTCCTGTAACAGGTTAGGTTTGATTATTATAGAAATGGGTAATGGCCATCTCAGCCAACACACCAAGTCATCAGTCCCATTCCCGCTTTCCCACGTTTACCTTTCCCTCATCACTCTTTTTGCTTCTTTTCTTCTCTAATCCTATTTAAACCTTCATTCTTCAGGGAAAACAACATGGTACCCAGAGCAGTTTTGATCTAAGAGATTATCTAACTGTGCTAATCTTCATTTCTGTACCCTCCAAGTCCACATGGTTGACACCATGACCATACAGACCAATTTGTGCAAATCAAATCACATGGTAAATTCTTTTTGTGTCTTGAATCACAAATCATGAATCATAAACCATAGAATCGTAAAATTCGTAAATATTTCCCCCAAAGTTTTATAATATATGAAATAACATAGAGGTTATCTAAACAACAATAATATTAGCAATTCTCAAATTTTCTTCTTTTTTTTTTTGGAATAACATGGATATCCCCACCCCACGTAGAGGTTAAGCTAATCCTATGGAAGCCAAATGAACTATCCATTCAGGCTCTCCAGTTTTCTCCAATATTAACATTCATATAGATTGAAAAATAAAATATGAGATATATCCCTCTTCATTGGATCTCAATTTCTAAGTTCCAACTTCCAAAATAATAATATTGGTATACACTTCAACTAATGTTGTAAAAACAATAAACTAAAAAGTCCCCAAAAAATCTAGAAGTCTTATATGCCCTACAACTCAAGCCTTAAGAACCATCAAAAGCAAAAGTTTCATGCATTCTCCAAATAGCTCCATAATCCCATCACCCATGGGAACTGTAAGATTACTAAACCGATACAAATCACTCCTCTTGTCATATCAGGCGGACAGCAAGCAGACAGAAAGACAACAAGCAGACAGCATCCGAACAACCAATGAACTGCAGGCAAATCGAAACTAGGGGTTGCAGTGGTGCTTGACATCCCAGACAGCAAAAGGAGGAGATCAATGTTTGGGCCCCACAGTGTTCCAATAAAAATTAGACATCACAAATGGCTGGAGGACCAAAAAATAACAATGGTATCCACAGGTCGTTGGATTCCAAATATCCACGCATTTGGACAATCTTGATAAAAATACTACAAACTACTTTGCAATTTTTCCATAGAAGAAATAATGATTTTCACTGACCAAAAGGATGCCAAAAATCCCAATAATAATAATAATAGTTCTTGGGCAAAAATATCCTTCAAGAAAATGCCTAGATGTAGATAAGATCATGCAGCGAGACCCACTTAAATGATATGATGAATGGTAATGTTGAAAAGACAACCTCAAGTACCAATGGAAAAAAATTAGAACCTCGCTCTACATAACATGATAAGATTTGAAGAACTAGAAGAAAAATGAGAATGAATGGAAAGAAAAGTTGAGATTTTATTGATATATCAAAAGGGTTACAATCTTCCTCTTAAATAGAGAATTCTCTACACTAAAAAAGGTAAAATGATTATACATGTAAAGTCAACTCTCCCACAGTACAATATACTGTAAGACTACAAAAATATGCACACGCATTGCACACATTCTTCCAATTAGTTTTTGATGGCAGCTCAGTTGACCGATTGATCTGGGGCATAGCCTCTTTCTCCTAATGTGGTGATAACCCTCTTTGTCCTTCCATCTTTTGACTCTGAATTCAATGTCCTTGGTTCCGGCTCTACTTCAACCCAAGTGACTTCCTACCTCTCTTTATTTTGTAAATGGAGATGAATTTCTAGAACTAGCATCAGGGTTGCTGCACCTGCATCAAGTTGTGGATCATCGGCCAATTGAAAATCCACTCACCCCTACTGCCTAGATGGACAGTTGAGAGGTGGAAAATATTTTAGATGGAATGGATGCAAGGATTGTGGAATAAACAATTGATAGACGAATGGTGGTGATAATGGATGGAGAAATGGACAGTTGGTAATTCACTGATGGAAGAAATGGATGAGTTGGAATGGATGATTGAATAAAAAAGGATTGTTGCACATGGCCAAAAAGAAACTATTGTTTGAGCCAGCTATTCTTCTGTCAAACTCATACTTGAAACATATTGAGAGTCATTCATCAATAGAGTACCCAAGATCCAACCTCTCCTCGAAAAGAATGGTTACCTATGCTGGACCTAGTTATATGGATAGCTGGTCAAACACACTGGCTCCAGACTCAACTACTTCTCTGGCACGGCTCCATTGAATATCTTTTTCTTGCCCGGCCAGGATCTGTCACCGGCACATTTTTTTGGCCACCTCTTAGCCAAGTTCTTTTCTTCTAGCTTCAGTTGCTTGCCTACTTTACGAAGGTAGCAACAGTTATAGCATCCCATTGATGTTCATTATACATGTCATACACGATTTCAGTCACTTTCTTCTCACTCAACTCTTCTAGCGTCCACTCTGGTTCAAAGGATTCCTATACTTGAGGCTCATTTTTAGCCAATGTTGGAGACTTTTGAGTTACCAGTTGCTGCTACTTTATTGCTTGGGCATAATTTGGATCAACCTTTGTACACGAGAACAATAAAAAAATGAAAAAAGGGAAATAAAAGTCTGCATGGATAATTCAATATGATAAAGTTATAGTATGAGGTACCTTCTACTGGAATCTTTCGAAGACACAGATAACGTTGGTTGTACCGACGTCATCGCCAATTTTCTCCTTCCTCAACCAATTTGTTGCCCAAATCTGATAGCACCTACAGTCCTTGATTTCTGGCTCGACCTAATAACCAGCAACCATGATTCCTACCTCTTCCAACTGCCACTGGTGCTGCAGGAGGCCTTACTGGTACTTTTGCCAATCGGGATGACTAAAGCTTTTCCCTTCCTAATTTGAACAATTGCATTTAGATTGCCAAATAAATGACCAAGAGGGGCTGGTAACACCACAGACTCATACTCTGATGTTACACACTACTTGCAGCCTTTCTTGGTTGAAGATAAGCTACTGACTCGAGAATTTTGCATCATGAACATTAGGGCGAAACATGATGATAAGGCCATGCAATTTATCTACAGTAATGGAACCCTTCAATTGCTAGCATGGTCAGACATCCCCCAAAACATCTAGGTCAAAAACAAGTTGCAAGCATGTGATAGGGGTTGTACTCCACCTATTCAATAGGAATGTTGCAATTCTTGGTCATCTCTCCCTAGGCCATAAAATGTGCCTATCACAGGATTTAGGCAAAATCCGTTAACGTTGGAGGAGTTCCACCACCAAGGACTTCAGAAAAGCTGGCAAAGACTCACTCAATTCACAACAGCACTACTATATCATTGAAATGCTCCAGATAGGATTGATGTATGATGGGTGTAACAGCCAATGAGGCCAAGGCAACCTCCAAATTTTAGTATGAGTTCACATCTTGATTCCACCAGGTTGCACCTCTCATTCTATCTCCCAACCATAATTCTCGCCCTCATGAAAAACCAAGGAAATGTTCCCAAATTCAAAGATATAGTAGCCAATCAATGCCATAGAGACCTCTAACTTCTTTGCCAATAAGTACCAGTAGTTCTATGTCTATATGGAGTTGGGCCAAAACTTGCAAAACCCAACTTCTCCCCTGCAGTCAGCCAGCACGCAACCTCCACTAGCTCGATGTGGGGCACCCTCATGCCAAGCCTGTAGATAGTTTGATAGGTCACTGGTACAGAAAAGCAATGAAACTGAATTTTGGTAGTACCTTTCAATTTGGATCATTGTTCACATCACAAAGGCCATTCTCCAAAAGTTGGTTAACATTGTTAGGGACATTAGGAGGTTGTGTAGGATGGATGGTATCACCTTCACACACACGCCTCGCTCGGCGAACAGTATTGCTGACTTTCTAGCAAAGGTGGGAGTACAAAAACAAAGACCTGCAATGGAGTTGTTATGTTCGTGAATCACTTTTGCGTGTATGGAGAGACGGGGACTCCTCATTGTATCTATGTTGACTGAGGTGTAGTGTACATATATTGCATTTCTTTATTTTCTTTGTATTCTATTAGATAGCAATGTATAACCCTTTTATACGTGGCCCATCTTATTTGTACATTATACTTAATTAATGAATCCATTTGCTATTGTTTCAAAAAAAAAGGTCATTCTCCAGTGCAAAGACAAGACACCAATATGTCCAACCAAACTTGCCTCTGGATTTCCCTTGGAGTGTATCATCCACATCCCTCCAATATGTCAAAAATTGTGTTTGCTTCTTGTGCAATGGTGTCACTTGAATCAATGAACGAATAGCTTCCACGTATGGATACCCCTGTCAACATCTTGATGTCTTCTAGATTGATACCGATCTCAACTCTCAAGAGGATGAATGTGCCAGATTGCACACTCTAAAAACTTGCCATGGCAGATAAAAGCACTCAATCCTTCTTCAGCAGTAATCTTGTTACTATGACCAGTTGTAATAATCCTACTTGTCCAAGCCATACCAGTGATTGTCATTCCTAAGAATTTCATTGGTCCAATCTGCAAAGGCTATATCAAATGTATTAGCTATCCTGTAGATTGAAGATGGAAGTGGAAAGCCTAAGTGTCAATGGCATGCATAGTCAAGTAGTGGGAAACACCAAATGGAAGCATTCTCTCCGAAGACGGCAAAGAACATGTGCAAGTATCTTTATCCGACATCCAAGTTTTCTTAGAAGGTAAGATGAGTTGGGGATTGAACAAAGCATCATCCATTGCAAAATGTGGGACTTCCATATCCATTGTTTCTGTAGAAGTAATTACCTAAAAAGATTTGGTTAGAAATGGCAAAAACAGTGATTGGAGATGATGGCATTCAAGATTCCAAAGAAAGATGAGGTACAGAGGAAAATAGGCCAACCCCTACTTTACATAGATGTCTTAGCCATTTGACACTCCTAGACTCCTGCCTAGGTATGCGCACTTATGGAGCATTAGACGTTTGATAATGTAGATGACCAGTATAGAGAACGAGGCATCTCTTTCACTCAAGTCGGAAGATGTCAAGAGTCACCTTGGGAAACACTGCACCTCCATTGCCATGCTTTATGACATGGGCAATATCTTCCACAAAACAAACTGTAAATTGCTGAGGTGGCTATGCAATTTGAAAGGATATGACCATTGTTCTTAGTGATGGTGCTGAAGTGGCAGATGCCTCTCCATTCAAAATATCTTTGATCCGGTCTTGTGGTCTCAGAGTATTCTTATACTCAAGCAATATGAAAATACAAAATGTTCTTCTCTCACCCTATTTTGCTCCAAATACCTCAGCACATTGTTGAGGACGCAGAATTCCTCCTTTGCAACACTTTTCATGTTGTTCATACCACATGGATCATAGATTGTTCTAAATACTAGGGATCTTTCTTTGATCCAAGTTCTCTAAATTGCTCTCATCATAACCTGCCCTTGTAGATCCATTAGGATTTTTTCAAGGTATACTTTCTCTGAATTTTGATAACCTTCCTTTGGCTCCAACTCAGTGCCTCCCATTTTGCCCATTTAGGGATCCCTCCGAATCATGAATAACCTGGTTCAGTACAAGGGGATTTCTTTGCTTCCATATTTGAACCCCACCCGATTTCATTGTTCTAGATTACCATTACTTGATCCGAATTTGCTTCCTTTCTCACCACCATCTAGTTGCTCTCGCCTCCGAAGTGGTCATAGCTTCACAGCAACGCTTCCTTTGTCCCTTAATTTAGGAATACCTTCATTCTAGACACCCTTAGGATGATCCTTTCCAAGCTCTTAAGGTCTCTTCCTTTAGGACTTGATACCTTCTTTTGGGTAATGTTGGTAATGCATCCCTTTTCCCCATCCAGACGTCCCTCCAGACTTTGGATGGTTTGCTTTATAGGTACATAACCCTTAGGATGAACTTTCCAAGCTCTTAAGGTCTCTTCCTTTGGGACCTGATACCTTCCTTTGTGTAATGCTGGAATGCACCCCTTTTCCCCATCCAGACGTCCCTCCAGACTTGGATGGTTCGCTTTCAGGTACATAACCCCTTGCACTGATCCTCAGACCCACCCTTGTTTTTTCAGTTTTTCGTTTGGATATGGGAGTACCTTGCTCTTGATTATGGGATTTTTCCTTTGCTATTTGCACTCCCTCACCTAATAGGATTCTCCTCCAAACTTCTGTGAAGCTTATTTTGGTTCCAAATCCTGGTGCATTTCGTCTTGCCACATACCACAATATTTTTTTTTTTTTGCAACAAAGTACAATCCTCATCCTTTGAAATGGGGGGACATAAGCTATGGCAAAGAGCACCATACCCCTAATGAAAAATGCAAAAGAGTTGGAACAGCAATTTCCCCAACCTTAGAAGAATTAAAGATCCAAAAATTATATTTAGAGCTACATTAAGGTTCGAAGTTATCGACAGCGAGACCTAGAGTGCAAAAATGCTCCAGACTTGAATTGGAGTAGATCAAAGTATTATTGTATCCTTAGAAAGTTAGAGTCATAATTAGTTCAAACTTCAAAGTTACTACAACAGTTTGGAATTGGAATTGCGTCGGAATAGGTTTGCAATTTGTTGCTACTCCAGAGTCACCAAAAATGACAGTTGTTCTAATCAACCTAGGAACTAACTAGGTTAAGATGTGATGAGGACATCACACCAGGAAATGAGAAAGAAGAGAACTTCATTTTTTACCGTGACAAGTGGAGTAAACTAGCCAATTTGGGTTTCAAATTGATGTGTTTTATGCAGGTGGACCCCACGAACCCCACACATGGGCCTAGGGCCCATCCAAGCGCTTAGTGGACCCCACTTGGAGGAGGGTTGCACGGCCAAAACCCTAATGCAAAAAGGGTTTTGCACAAGGCAAGGGAGGAGGTGCAGAGTAGCTAAATTTTAGCCAAAATTTCTCCATGGCAGAAAATGTACAACAACTTTGCAGGAAAGCTTATTCAAAGACATTTCCAACAAGACCAAGTTTGGCCAATTTCGACTTACATAGCCCAAGTTACGACTGTTTTAGTGAACATGTGTCAAGAGAAGCCGAACCCTAGCCATGGGCAACTCCTTTCCTACTTTCACTCTTCCAAATCATGTGAAACCCCTGATTTCTCTCCCTTAGGCGTGTGTGACTCTTCTTAGCTGCATGGAGTTGGAGATCTCTTATTGGTTGAAGACACATCGTGATCCTACATGGTCTTTCTCCATTGGCTAGTTTGAACTGTCCCATTGGTGCATGAATTCTTCTCCAATGAGTTTCGAACTCTCCCATTCAACTCCACCACTCCTTGGACGTGTGGATTGAAGTCTTGTGGAGGACTTCAACACCTCATTTAGCTTAGGTGGAAATTAAAGATTAATATATATTGCAAATTGTATTAAAAATATATATAATTAATAGATTGGAATTCAAATTTCAAAATTCCAAGTTCGAAAGTACTATACTAGTATATTCCAACCAGTGTTGTAAAAACGCCAAAATAAATTGGAATGCCCTCAAAAAATTCGAAGGCCCTTCTAGGCCTCCAACAAATCAAGCCGAAAATCTTCATAAACCTAAAGTCCCACACTTCAAACACCAAAGAGACAAAATTCTATCATCCATGGAAATTGCAAGATTACTAAACTAATATGAATTGTTCTTCTTGTGATATAATATGAATCATAAGATACATATTGCATGCCATAAGATTTTAAAAACTTGGCAAAAATTCTATCATGTGAACTTTCAAAACTTTTCTTTTTCTGTTGTGTGGTGGGGTGGGGGGGTCGTGACGAAGTTTGTACAATTTGCCAGCTCTCTTAACTAAAACTCTCCAAACACACACACAACAGAGGAGCTGAAGAGGTGGATGGATGAACAAGATTGCACGTTGAGAAAGAAGCGCTATTGAGAGGAAGAGAACAAACAACAAAAATGTAGTCGTTGGCATCTCTCTTCTTCCTCTTCTTGTTACATGTTTGTGAGAGAGAGGAGATGCGCAAAGATTGTTTTAAATGTTGACACCTTGGGAGTACGATTTATTGTTTAATCTAGGCCGTTGAGACAAGGGTGACCACTGTCACCATGGATACGAGGATCGGGGAGAGATGGAGGAATTGAGAGAGAGGTCTAAAGACGAGAGAGACAAAAGACTGAGCTACCGCGATGGAGACTAGGATTGCCGCTTCCATGGAGATGAAGATCGCCGAGAGACAGAGGAATTGAGTCAGACACGTACGGAGACCAGAGAAAGGGAAGAACAGTGAGAGAGAGAAGTGTTCTGCAATGGGTTCTGCGAGGATCAGATTGTGAAAGAGTATTGGAGAGGAGTAAAATCGGAATTTACCCTTAAGTAAAAATCCTGGTTTTAAAATCAAAAGCCCCACTCAAGGTATGTGCAAACACAAAAATTCTGCATACAGATTAATAGAGAGTTTGGGAAGCGCGAGCGGAACCACTGCACCCTCGAGAGTTAGGAAGGGCAGAGGGGTCCTCAAAATGGACAGCATTTGTGAAGCTAGTGACTGGGGATTTTGGTCATTAGAAGCAGAAAATCCTCAAGTTAAAAGTTATAAAAGCTATTAGCTCCCTATAACCAAATTGGCAGTGAAATTTGCTAGCGGCAGCTCCAAGTTAACTGGAATCGGGGAATGGAAATTCAGAATCTGCAGCAAAAGGAATTCATGAAAGGGGTCTTTGAATCTTTGATGAGAAAAGGAAAGGTCAGGGGAGGAACTGAGAAATGGATAACATTTCGTCGTTTCAATGTAGAGCCTTCGGGAGAAAGAGATTTGTAAGAAAATGAAAGTTGAGAGAAATGAAATACCTGAGTAGATTTGATGATGGATCCCGGTGAGATCGAGAGACAGCTGACCTCGGAGGCGTAGACGGATGATAGACGGGGCGAGTAATCGGAACGAATCGGGAGAGGGTATACCGATGAAATCAAAGACAACGGCGATAAATGAATGGTACTCGGCAAGGCTTCGAAATCGCCTGTGTGTCAGGTGTCACGTGCGTGGTACGACCCGGGCCGGCTGCCCTCCGACAATTTGACCAATGGATTTGACCGACGGGCTCCTTGATACACAGAAGTTAAAACTCTTTTGAAAATGTAAATTCACTCTGTTGTCTGAATAATAAACGTGGGAATTACTCTCGTTTTGAAAACGATTGGGAAATCAATCTCTATTTCTTATTTATGAAAAATATAAATTGTAATTAACATATATTATTTATGTTCTTCTGTACTTTTTGTCACGTCCTGATCAGAATTGATTTTTTTTTTTTTTAAGATAAACTAACACAAGCATTCTAACTGGGCCAGATCAACAGTTGGGTCCAGAGGTCACACATGATTCCAACATGTGGACTCAAACATGTACTATAAGTCTGATACCAACAATCAAGTGAAACATTCATAAACACATAATATGATCACAAATTTCAACCATTGAATTATCATTCAAAACATCACCAGAGTCACTACAGAAGCATAGTAGTCTAGTACATCACATTAATACAAATTAAGTACCACACCCGGTACTTAATAAAAACAAAAGGTTCCAAGAACCAGAAGGTAAAGATCAGGGTATTCTCCTCAGAAGGAATCTCGAAACACCGCCGCAGCTTATCCACCCTAAGTTTGAAAAAGAGAGTTCTTCTCCTCAGGTTATCTCCTGAAAAGTGAGTGTGGTGAGCTAACTAGCCCAGTGAAGGAAATATAACAGTGCAGCTAAGTAAATCACAGGTTAGCACAATAATCAACAGCTGTAATAAAATACCTTATGCTTGATAATAAAATAAGCATAATATCATCACCAGTCCCATAATTCATCATTTCTTTTCCAATACTACTGTCATCCACCGTAACCCCTAGATACTATACTGACACCAATAGTATTAAATCCTGACACGGTCAAAATACATCCTTGCAAGTACATCTCCGGTATGCACCTCAAATCGGTACTGACACACCTTGTCAGTCACTGTCGACCCACCTGGTCCAGTAGACGTAACCGACACCTTCGGCAATGGTTCAATAGTAAAAGGTACGTGGAAGCAGTATCATATCTCATATGATCAATATCATATTATTCACCATCATCATAGGCACTCTTACCATAGTGCATCATGTTTAAGCACATGAGTAAGTTCATCAACTTGAAACCACTCATTGCTCCAAAATCCATCTCAAGTAACAAAACATGTTTACATCTACTGCAAAATCAAGTTCCCTCACAGTATATGTGTGGTTTTGCGGTCTCTGTTCAAACAACACACAAGTGCACAGTCAATATACATAGCAAATACATACACACAAGTAGTATTTTGAAATCTCACGTTTTCCCAAAAATATCCAAGGTACATGGAATTGAGTCTCCTACTGGGTTTTTATCCTTGTTAAATTATAATCATCCACAAGATAATAATATAATAAAAAGGGGCTCAGTCCAAAACTCATATTGTCTTCTGGGCATTAACCAGATTGACTTATTGAGTTAAGTCTAGATCCTCGGGTCACTTCTCGGTTGTCTTCTGGATAGGACCAGATCTGACATTTTGAGTTAGGCCTCGAGGTCAGTCAGTGCCCGACAAATATAGCGTCATCCTGGAAGTGAGATCACTCAGTGCCCGACCAATAGGGTCGGCCTGGAAGTGAATACAATAGTATTTACACTATAAGTAACAAGAGAAGAGGGTTAGTACAATTTTAATTAACAAAAAGAGTACTAACATCACATCACATAATCCAACAATTTTTTTTTAATTTTATTTTTTCAATAATCCAACAATAATATTTATTCATTTTTTTTTTCAATAGTTACTTAACATCACAAATCACAAGCATCAACATAATCTAATAATAATATATATATATATATATATATATATATATTTTTCTTATTCTTCTTCTTCTTCCTTCCTTCACTGTCTGCAACAAACAGTGAACGGCCGAGAATACATGAAAAACGAATCCGAAAACAGTGGGTTTCCCGGATTCGGTTTTCATATCTGGCCGGTCCGATGGATTCTTCTGGGAGTCCTCTTTCCATAGGGAGAGGTTTGAAGCTTTGAAGCTCACTGGGCCAACCGATTTTATCACTGGAACCTCACTGGTACAAGGAACCCATGATTTTTCCTTAAACTTCAAACTGGTTTTTCTTACTCAAAATAGGGTCAAATTCAGTTTTTCTTGATTCTAAACCATCTAGAATTTGAAAAAGAATACAGTGGTTACCTTCGATGGAGTTCCTGGGCTGAAAATCCGATCTTTGAAAATTTTTCCTCTAAGTTATGGCTGGTAAAACAGGGAAGAAAACAGAGGCTAAGGCAGAGGGTCGGCTGCTGGGAGCAGAAGAGAGAAGAGATTGCTGGGAGTTAATGCAGCAGCAGAAGGACCGAATATATAGAGATCTGTCCGGGAAAACTGGCCGGACAGCCACTGCATGCGGTTGCATGCAGTGCCTACTTACGCCTGCTACAATGCCATAAGTATGGTTTGCAAATCAGCCATTCCAAACTTCCATTCTTGCAAAAAGGCCCCTATTTTGATAAAAACTGGATTTTCAACTAAAAATCTGATTTTGAGAGTTCAAAAATTTAATCCAACCTTACCGATGAGTTGCGTTTTAAAAACTTTAGTCACCATAAAAATTTTGAGATTTAAAACTTACAAAAAATCATTGATTTAAATAAAAATCACAATTTAACACTATTTACTTAATTAAACAAATGTTTAGTAAAACAATTTAGAAACCTCATTTTGGGGTGACAAAGAATAACTAGACCATTCTTAAAATGGTCTAACACAAAATACTAGTTTCAAAATTTATCTCATCTCCAAAATCATTTAAAATAATTATTACTCCCTTTCGGAGTTTTGACGGACGGATTTAAAATACTATTTTCTGAAAATAAAATTATTTTAAAATTAGAAATACAATTCCTTGATTAAGGGCAACATTATTATCCAATAATAATCACATAACAACATAATTTATAAAAATAATAATAAGAAGCGGTAAATTACCAAAATGCCCCTCCAGCTGGACTAGCTGGATCACTGAGCTTTCGAGCTCGGATTGGGCCAAACCTGGGCTTTCCTTAAAGCCCTAACCAAAATCTTCGAGATTAACCGGTTAAACAAAATTATTAAGCTAAAACACGCCTAATCTGGGGCAGGGTATTACACTTTTTATAACTTTAAATATTATTTACCACTTACCATTTAATAATATATATCAATTTTTTATGCAAAATTATTGATTAAAATAAATAAGAAAAATGAATGATTGTACAATATTTATGATACATAAGCCTGAATGACAAAAAATGTAATAACTCGTATTTTCAATATGATCAACCATTAGATTATTCTACAAATTTGACATGAACGTGGAGATCAGGGTCGAAATATCGGCCGATACGATATGTATCGGGCGTACAAAATGATTATCAATATTCGATCCGTAATATTGGTCACCATATCGGCCGATATGCATAAATATCGGTATTTAAATTTTATTTTTTTTTAAAAAAAAAACGATACGGTTTTTCACAGTTTTCCACGGTTTTTGCCGTTTTTTGTGGGTTTTCACGGTTCTTCACAGTTTTCCGATACGGTTTTCCACGGTTCTTCATTTTTTTGCTGTTTTTTTGCGGTTTTCACGATTTTTTCAGTTTTTCACGGTTCTTCACTGTTTTTTCACGGTTTTGAATACCGGAGGAGAGAGAAATGTCGATATCGGAAGAGAGAGAAACTTATCGGCCGATATTATATCGGCCGATATTTGCATATTGGTCGAAATATCGGCAGGGGCATTTTTTTGACCCTTGGTGGAGATAGAAAATAATATATGGCCCCACCATATTTTTTTTTATTTATATGGCTGTGCCAACATGTGACCTTGTAAATGAGGTTGTTCTACATATTATGAGTAGTGATACATTATAATAGAGTAAAAAGAAAAAATAAAATAAAATTTAAATTTTTTTCATAATTCTACTAGGAACTATTTATTCTTTATTGTAAATTTAACAAATAGAGTTTTTTTTTTTTTTTGAATTTACGTGTGAAAAAACACGGAAAACTCAACGTAAAACTCTCATGTGTGATATCATTTAGGGCATACTAGGTTAGGTCAAGAGAACTTGAACTTGGCATCTCCCGCTTCCTGATGCGAGAGGTTAACCAATTGAGCTTTTAAATGGTAGGGAAGGTAAATGTAGGGGTTCTCTTCACTATAAATTTATTAAATGGTACGGATTTAAATATCAATTTTTAAAATATTTATATATCAGTAGTACGATATGTATAGGCGGATATGATTGATTTTAATTAAAAAAATAAGAGAGAGAAATTTCACTGTTAAATAGAGTATTTTAAAAGGTAAGGTAAGTAAAGGTATGGGAAGACCCCTTATTTTATAAGTTCTTTATGAACCTCCTATTTTAACTTGATCAAAAATAGGCATAGTGATTCAACCAATAAAACTATTGTTCATGAGTCTTTCAAATGAAATTTTTAGGTTGGACATGGATCAAATATAATTTTATAAATATTGGTCAAATTTTTTAAAAAAATTATATTTATATATATTTGTCAAAGTTCAGCCGGAGTTTCAATCAAATTTCAAAAAATTTGATCATATTTCAGAAATTGGTTAAATTTTGTTAATTTCACCTATTTACAAAATTCGGCCAAGATGGCCGATATAACCAAAAATATCAATTGAAAATTTTCAATCCCTCTAGAGACATAAAAAATCAATTTAGACTAAACGTTGTGACTCTATTTCTACTGTTTCTTGAGTTAAATCTTGTATTAGGTATTGTTTTAAAAAGGTTTAGAGTTAAGTTCTTCGAGTGAAAGGCATTTGTCAATTCTAAATATTTTTCTCTTAAACATTGACTATTTGAATTATTTTCATATATGTTTTAAATTTCAGCTCTAAGATAATCTCAAATTAGGATTTTTAAAAATAATTTAATGAAATAATATTCAATGTTTATGTAATTCAATAAAGATGTGTTAATGTGATTAATATAATTTGTAGGTGGTTTGTGTGATTTTTTTCTGAAAAATGAATAAAAGCCTTGTTTTTTAAGATACTTTCCATTTTTGAGTTTTTTGTGGAAAAAAAAATGAATGGAGTGGTATAGAAATGATTTTATAATTAAATGAAAAGCCTTTAATGTGAATGATATAGTTTTTACGACATTTGTGTATTTTTTTAATATACCAACATTTTTATAAAATTCAAAAAAATTATGATAAAAATATATGAATTATAATAGAAGATACATGTCACTATTGAGATACTAAATAACATGAATTTTATATTAAGTGCTTCATGTGTTAGAAAAGAGAAAGTTGTATTGAATATCTAAACTATTACATGTATATGTAGCCTCTATCCGACCATAGGGCTATCATAATCAGACTCAAATACTTAACTAATTATAAATCAAATGCACCCCTTAATTAGAAGTAAACCCAAACTAGAATCCTAATTACATTATAATTAGGATAATCTAAATATATTTCAACACTCCCCCGCAAGCTGAAGCGTGGATGAACGCGAAGCTTGGAACGTGAAGAAACAGCAGGTGAACTGCAAAAGTGGCACACTGACTGTCCCCACGAAGATTTGTTGAAGAAGCAAACTGATTGGCTGCAAAATTTGTTGAAGAGGCAGCGTTGACTGGCTGCAAAATATGTGTTTCTGCGGCAGCGTTGACTGGCTGCAAAATGACAGGCGGTGAACACCGATGGCGGCCTGAAATAGAGAAAGAGGCTCGAACAACTGCAGTGGCCGTAAGACAGCTGTTCGACAAACAATGATCGCAATATGCGATAAATGCAGGCGACGAATGGCCTGAAAAATAAGGGGTTGAAGCCATTACATCGATTAATCAGATCGGAAAGGCCAGTGAACAATAGTTATAGCCATAAAGGCCAGCAAATGTGGGCTGAAGCCATGAAAGACCAGCAAATGGGGGCTGAAGCCATGAAAGGCCAGCAAATGAGGGCTGAAGTCTTAAAAAACCAGCAAATGAGGCTGTAACCATGAAAGGCCAGCAAATGAAGCTGTAACCATGAAAGGCCAGAAAATGAGGCTGTAACCAAAAAAGGCCAGCAAATGAGGCTGTAACCATGAAAGGCCAGCAAATGAGGTTGTAACCTGGAAAGGCCAGCAAAATGAGTGGGGACAAATCAGTCCTCCAGATAAAATGAGTGGATGAATTCCACAATAAATGGACATGTGTCCAAAACATGCCGTCTCATTTTCGAGAAACGACAAAATAGAAAGAGAAGGGCAATTTGTGTCCCTTTCTTCAGAGCGTCGATGAAATCGATGAAAGTAGGAGGAGAAAGGGGAATTTGCGTCCCTTTCTTCAGTTCTCCCCCTTTCTTCTTGGTAGATGACGAAAGTATGAGGAGAAAGGGGAATTTGCATCCCTTTCTTCAGCTCTCCCCCTTTGTTCTTGGTAGATGACGAAAGTATGAGGAGAAAGGGGAATTTGCGTCCCTTTCTTCAGCTCTCCCCCTTTATTCTTGGTAGATGACGAAAGTAGGAGGAGAAAGGGGAATTTGCGTCCCTTTCTTCAGCTTCTTCTTGGTAGATGACGAATGTAGGAGGAGAAAGGGGAATTTGCGTCCCTTTCTTCAGAGCGTCGATGAAATCGATGAAAGTAGGAGGAGAAAGGGGAATTTGCGTCCCTTTCTTCAGCTCTCCCCCTTTCTTCTTGGTAGATGACGAATGTAGGAGGAGAAAGGGGAATTTGCGTCCCTTTCTTCTTGGCACCGATCTTACAGATCGTGGCGAGAAGAAACAATAAAACAACACGAGGTTTGAATTGTGATTGATGAACGATGATCGAGCGGCGACAAATCGCCTACACCTCTCAGACAAACAGTAGAGTTGATTTCAAAATGGGTGAACACAGAGCGAAGAGGCAGCAGCAAGGGCTCCTCTATCTCAATCGGGCAGACCTGAACCGGAGTGGAACCCAGATCTAAAGTGAGCAGCAAGATGGAGGCCAGAGAGAGCAGCGACGGTGCAAGGGTTGCCGCGGGCCAGCAGTGGAAGTGAGCGCCTGAGGGAGTAGCGTGTCGGGTCGGACAGTGTACAGATCTGGAAGTGGCTTCACCGATGAACAAAGAGGAGATGCAGCGTCGGGCTGCAGAGGACGATGGCAAACAGATCTAGTTGCAGAGAAGGGCAGATCCATTGTAGATCTGGTTGCAATAGTACAACTCGGGAATGGCAGCAACACTGCAAACGACAGCAGCATGGATGGAGGCGTCGGCGCTAGATCCGAACTGAGAGTGCTTGAAGCAGGGACGGCGACAATGGCTGCTCGGTGATGGGGTTCAATGGGCAGGCAAAGCGCTCGTTGAATGGAGGAGCAGATCTGCTGGATTTGCTGGATCTGCAGATCTGGCTTGGGCCGTGATCGGCAAACACCAGATTTGTTTGACGTGCACAGATCTAAGAAGAGCAGAGGAGGCAATCACCTGGGGGTTCAAATCTAAGGGCCAAGAAGTGATGCAAAACTGCTACAGATATGAAGGGCGTTGAGAATGTCCAACAAGAGAGATTTCGAGATCTTGCTGGACGAATCTGAGTATGCAGCGGCTAAGCAGCAGTAGAGTATTGCAGCGGTAACGACGGGGAGCAGGCCTCACCAAGATTGAAGCGACAGCAAGACCTACAAGTGGGCTTCCTTTGGTGTGTAGATCAGTTTCGACACGGCTGAATTCAATAGGGGTACAGAACCACCGTCCAACTTTGACTCTGGCTGATCTGCAACGGTCGTTGATGCTTGGAGAAAATTGCAGATAGCCTGCACTTGAGGCTTATGAAAAACAAACACACTTGCTGATCCAAGGGCTGCTGGGGAAAAACAGATCTGGAATGAAAGACAGATCTGGTATCTGTCGTGACTCAGATCTGGCGGTGTAGTCCTCCAAAGTCGGGGATGACAATGGAGAAAACGGCAGCGGGGATGTGACGAGATCTACATCAGTTTTACAGGAAATAGAGATCTGAGAGATTTTCAGTTCTGGTTCAGCCGGGCGATGATTTTCAGATCTGGTTCAGATTTGTTTGCAGAAGCTTGACGGCAGCAAAATCTTTTGCAATGCTGTTGGACTGTCGCTGGGGTTTAGCCGGCAGATTTGGGCCTCATCGATAGGACTAGGTCTGTGGACGAAGGCCTTGATAGAGATCTGAAAGGCCGGTGCTAGTCAGTTCTCTCTCATGAGCGATCGGTGGAGAAAGAGGACCACCGTGTGCTTGAGGGAGATTAGGAGAGGGTTAGGCTTGGGGAATCGATGTAACCATGCTTTGATGAAGCAAAACGTGAACAGTAAAAAACGAAAAAGTTGAAAATAAAGATGTTGCGGTAGATCTGGTCGTCGCAAACAGAGAGAGGCTATTGGTCCGTGGATGCAAGAGGATTCGTTATTCAGAGAGAAAGAGTCTTCATCGAGATGTTTCTCCTTCCCTCCCTCTGCAGGTGAATCTCCGGCAGAGGGAGAGAAGAAGGGACGTGATTATTAGGCCTCACTCAATAGGAATGAATTCTGGCTCTGATACCATGTTAGAAAAGAGAAAGTTGTATTGAATATCTAAACTATTACATGTATATGTAGCCTCTATCCGACCATAGGGCTATCATAATCAGACTCAAATACTTAACTAATTATAAATCAAATGCACCCCTTAATTAGAAGTAAACCCAAACTAGAATCCTAATTACATTATAATTAGGATAATCTAAATATATTTTAACATCATGTTGATTTTCTATTTTCTAAATTTTTTTTTAAAAAAATCAGAACATACTTTATTCGTATCACAATTTCGACTATCAAAAGTTTCATACTCCGTAAAAATGATTATTGTTCTTAATAAAAATATACCTCACTAGATTTTCCATTATCCCTTCTTTTCTCATATTTTTATATTTAAAAGAATATATATAAAAAAATACAAAATAAAGAAAAAAAGCTGTATCCACTATATAAATCGCCAAAAGAATCTCAAAGTCGAAACCCTAGACGCAATGTATCGCGTAGAGTAGAGTTTGACCCTGTGCATAACTTTATAAAAAAAATTAATAAGCAATGGTACATTTAGTAATTGCATAAACCTATAATACTTGCTTTCATTGAAAATTGAATATCCAATTAATATTTTTTCTATTCTCAGCTTCTGACATAAATAACACACGTAATACAAGAATATAATAGTAATTACTTAAATTATGTCTGGGCCGAATCCACACATCTGAACTTAACATTAAATTATACAAGACAAATAGGGATTTTAAATTTTCAAAATTATTTAAGGCTCAAGCAGATTTAACAAAATTCAATTTGACTCAAACATATCTATTTAATATTGATTTGACTCAACTTAAATTTGCATAAATGAGTAGATTAATACGAATCTATCTATAATTATATATACTTCTGATCTGACTATTGCTACATTTGTAGGTAACACATCTAATTTTATGATATTTACACTCATTTAAAATATACAAAGTATTGATAGAAAAATCTCTTTAGTAAAATAAATGGATAATTTGATATTGACGTGATCCAACTTAATCTAAAATTTTTGAACTAATTTAATCTACTTAATAAGATTTAATATACCCATTGTGCCATTCCCAATGGGCTGCTGGTCTAGGCTCAAGTAACCGAAGAGGAGGACTAGGGGTATAAATCTTAGCCGATGCGCATTTTATTGGCCGAATTAGTGAATATCGGCCGAGATCTTTCCAAGATTGCCCGATACATAATAAGATTTTTTTTTAAAAATAGAAGAGATCTCGGCCGATATCTAAAATACTGAGATATCGACGGAGAGACTGATATATCGGTAAATCCAATTTTTTTTTTCCCTCTGATGACTATTAACTCATTAAGGAATCACGGATCTGAGTTCCCGACTCGGGTACTACGTGTACAAATCAAACTCGGGCCATCGGCAGAAAAAATCCGACCCGGTTTGCCCGAGTTTCACCTCTGTTCCACTCATAGTCAGTGGTCAGTGTTTGTTTACACTAGTTTGAATGTGGTGGTGCGTTCCTCTCCTCTCCTTCTTCCTCAGAGACAAAACAAAAGAAAAATTTCTCTCCTTTTCATTACTCTGGGCCACAATTTTACAATTTAAAAGAGGGAGAAGAGGGTTTGTTAGAGAGTAAAGCATGAGAATTAGCAGTTGATGGATTGGGATCCATGACGACGACGACGACGATGATGACGATGCGTCGTCTTCCTCTTCCTCTTCCTCTTCCTGCATGTCGCCCCCGCATTCGCCCCAACAGCCGCTTCTTCTCTTTCCATGCCCAAAAGGCCGTTTCACATTCTGCGTCAGAGCAGCCAGAAGCGAGAGATGTTGCTTTGGTGTGGTTCAAACACGATCTACGCACCGATGATCACCCTGGACTTGTCTCTGCCTCTCAATATCATAACGTTGTTCCCGTCTACGTCTTCGATCACCGCATCCTCTCCCGTAATAATGATACTTTTCATTTAAATTTTCTTACCATTGTATATTTGTAATGTTTTTCATTTTATTTTCTTATTTCCATTCATATCCATGCAATGCACAACCGTGAATCATCTTTTTGTTTCTTATTTTTTTAGAATTGATTAATGGTGATTCATTCGAAGGTTGCTTTTTTGTTCCTTTCTATAGTTGCAATTTCGTTTCACTGTCCTGGTATTTTTTTTTTTTTGAGCGGTAAAGATGAATCTTCATTAATAAAAAGAAAAAGACAGCAAAAGAAGAGAACAATACAAGACGGCCTAAGTGGGTTATGCCCAAGAGTAAACATCAAAAGAAAAAGAGAAAAAACACAATAAAACAATTATCCCCCCGGAAGATGAAAGACACCCAAGACTTGCCCTTCAACGCCGTTTTTAGCAAAAAAGTCTGCAACTCCACTTGCCGTCCGACTGATATAATTGAAGGAGACTTTCAAGCCCATAGAAAGACCCTTAATTTCCCTAACTATGGTGATCAGCCTCCATGGAGGACGCCTCACACCCCTAGCCCATTTGATACCATTGGAAGAATCGCTTTCAATAACTAATTTAATTTCCCCCAAGCTCAACCCTAGAGTCAAGGCTCTTCTAATACTAAGAAGTTCCGCCTCATTAGATTCCTTGATCCCAATTGATTCCGAAAACAAGACACAAATAGAACCCTCATGATCCCTAAGAACACCCCCAATGCCTGCCGGACCCAGTTTACCTCTCGACGCCCCATCCACATTAAACTTAAGGGATCCCAAAGGAGGAGGGGACCAACCTACAAGCATCCCAGGATTGACAAATATCCCCAGCCTTAAAGTCTTTGAAAGCCATATTAGAACACAATCACGTACTCAATCTCCATTTTGCTTTTTGAAACAGGTCCCCGATATCGAAAATTGTCCCTCAAAGATCCTTACATTCCTCTCCTTCCAAATGGCCCATGAAACCACCGCCGGAATAGAAATCCATGCTAACTTCCTCTTGTTTCTAATACATTGAATGAACCATGATTCTATAAAGCTCTCCCAAGAACCAGACATAACCCAAGATACTCCCATAAGACTCAAAAAACAACTCCATAACCTCCATGAAAAAGGGCAAGTGAGAAGAAGATGATCAATACACTCATCCGACATTACAAAAAGGGCATTTATAATCAACATCCAAACTCAAAAGACCTCTCCTTCTTAATTCCAATCTTGTTAAAATTTTCTTTTTAGCAAAGCACCAGTTGAACAATTGAACCCTCGGGGGGGCTAGATTACTCCAAATCAACTTCAGATGCCTAGGAGAACCAAGTTCATCCAGAGATGCCAACTCAATCATAGACTTGACCGAGAATAGACCAGAAGAATCACCCGTCCAAACCAAATCATCTTCTCCATCTAGATCCAAAGGAAACTCACAAAGTTGGGCCTTAAGATCGTTGACACTTTCCATTTCAAAGGCTGTCAATTCTCTCCTGAAATCAAACTGCCATAAGATGTTTCTATTACTCACACTAAACATATCTTGAACCAAGGCATCTTTATTCCTTGTTGCCCTGAACAACCTTGGAAACCTAACCATCAAAGGTAAGTCACTGTCCTGGTATTTTGGTTGATGTTACTTGCTTTTGGTTAACTTTTTTTTAAAAAAAAAAAATCACTAACTTGTTTTTGGCAGATTTTGCCATTTTGTGATGAAATATATGCACAATGATCCAAGCGGTGACATTAAACACCTTAAACTGCTACTGCTTAAAGTGTTCCCTGTGCATATGAGCAATTCGAATGTGGACCTCACCTTTAACGGCTCTAAATTGCTCAAAGTATGACCCTCACTTTTATTGAGCATGTGTCTCAATGATGCGGCCATCTCCAATGATGATGCATATGAAGATGGTGGGACCCATGAAGACCAATTTGACTCCATTGATGAAATGGCATTTCAGGACCACTCAGGGACCAATGGAGGTAAAAGAGGGCCTCACTAGCTTTCCAATGCATCAAGTTTCATGCAATTCAGAGTTTGGAGAGGAAGATATGGACCTTAGACCATCACATGGTGTTTTGGGCCCCATTTGATGGGAGTGAAGGATTCTGATAAAACAAAACTCCTAGCATGCGCTTAAGATTTTTTGGAATCACTTTCAAGGTCAGCTTATTGTGGAAAGTGATTTGGTGAATGCTATCAATTGGGCTTGGGGGAAGAAGCAGCCTCCATGGAAGCTCATCCCTTTGTTTAGAGAGATTGGGTGGTTATGTGTGGATTTGGATGTCTCATTTGTACATGTTAGATGTTCGGCGAATAGAGTGGTGGGCTTCCTGCTAATCATGGAATTTCTAGATCTGATATGTACTCAAGACTTCTCCCCTCTTTGATGGAGGAGTTTTCGTGGTCTTATATGGTTTTCTGTTTTCTTTTCCTCTCTCTTGTATTTTTCTTTGTGGCCATTTCTGTTACCTCTTTGTGTTGGTTCTATCTAATGAAAGCTGTTACCTTTTTCAAAAAGGGGGAACAGAAAGGTTTGTGGAGGTAAATAGGCACTGCAGGAGAATCAAGATGAATTTGATTGATCAGGTGATTAGAGACAAAGTTTTCTTTTTCTTCTTCTTCTTCTTCCTCTTCATCTTTTGATATCTGTGTCCCTCTTGGGAGTGATTGGATCAGCTAAATGAATCTAGGAGAGGGGTGTTTTGGCTAATTAGAAATATTGGGCGTGGGACTTTGTTCCTTGTATTAAGAATTTTCATCTATAGGACTGGCATTCTGATCCTAAATTGTCCATATTCTGGTACTATCGTAATGGATCCAGCTAATTGTATCCGTCTCTTTCCTTTTTTTAGTAATTACTTTGTGTTGCTTCTTTATAAAAGGGGAAAAAGGAAAAGAGGGAGAAAAAAAATGTGCAGTGTTTTTTTTTTTTTTGAATCAGAGAACTAAAATTTATATTAGAATAAAACGAGGGATACAATTAAGGTCCACAGAAGAGGATTATACAGGGGCACTTCATAACAAAAGGAAAAAAGGAAAAATAAAGTAAAATAACCCTGGACTCCAAGAATTGAGTCCATCATACAAAACCATGAACCCCTTACACCAATGCAAACCGATTGTGAGCATTCCACGAAGGGATCACTTGTCGTCTGTCCTTGTTGGTTATTGAGCACTTATAATGATTTGCTGACCTTTGTTTGTCCTTTTGTTATCCATGCACATCAAGGTACAGATGTAACTTGATCTTCACCAGTTGAAAAGACCTATCTTGTTGGTTTGGTACTTTTGAAATGTTAAACGACTGACAGATGGATTCATTTATCTCAATTATCTCATTTGATGCTTGACTTCAATAGGCTTGTTAGTTCCATCTGCAAAATCCATTGTTGGTCCCTTTGATGCTTGATGTCATTGTACCGATTTTAGCCTTGTCATTTTCATGCTGACATTTCCTTGTCAGCTGCTGAACATTTCAGTTGATTCCCATGAAAAACATGTAGTTTGATTTCTTTGTATCTTGAAATTTTTGTAGGTTTTCCTGATGAAATGCTAGAACTTGTCCTGTTTGCTTTGGGAGATCTAAGGAAGTCACTGAAGGATCAGGGATCAGATCTGCTGATTGGGTTTGGGAATGCAGAAGATGTCATACTTAAACTTGTGAAAGAGGTTATTACTCATTGGCTTCTTCCAGTCTTGAAACCTGAACTGTAAATCCTTGAAGCAAGCTGATATCTTATTGATATGCATAAATAGAAGTTCAAAGACTCCACTGAAATCATTTCTAGGATTGCAACAGGTTAAAGCTACCCACATATTTGCAGAGGAGGAGGTAGAGTATAATCTTCGCATGATGGTCAATACTGTTGAAGAATCTTTATCATGTCTATCTTTTTCATGGGGTAATCCTCAGTTCATCTTTTGGGAAACTCCATTTTATGACATAAAGGTACTTCATTTCTTTTATTTTTTACTCAATTGATGTTTCCTGTTCTAGCATATCTTTGTATGAGCAATTGCATCATGTATGCATGCCTATGTAGGAATTGAAGAAACTACCCACATCATACCGTGAATTTGAAAGGATGAGATACCCTTTCACCACTCCGCTTGAATCCCCCTCCTTGCCCAGGCTGGATATCACATTTGAAAGAGGCATGTTTACTTCTTTTACTACCTATAAGTTCAACAATGAATTCTATCATCCTATTTTTGTTGTTGAACCACTAATCTTGTAATACTGTAGGAAATAATGCTAGTTATTGATGATTATTTTACCTTTCAGGCATGTTGCCTACGTTTGATGATGTGAAGAAATACATGAATGAAAATCCATGCAAGTTGGAGGAGAGTTGGAACTTGATCAAAGCAATATCAGCTAAATCTATTTTGAGGAAAGAGAATGCAGAAAAAGTAAAAAAACGAAGTGATCCAATTGAAGCCTTTGAGGAATCAAAGTCTGGAAAAAGTAATCAAAATACTTTGATTTCCAAAAACATTGAAAGGAGAAGATCAGAAAAATCTGGTTTTCTTTCAAGAAACAGAAATGTAGTGTGTGGAGGAACAAATGTTGTATTGAATGCATTAGCTGCATATTTGCGATATTTGGAAGGAACAACTAGAGATGATTGGCAAGAGTATGTGATGACGTGTACATTCATTGTCCTATTTTTAATTAATTTTTATCAGTATTCATATCTCCAAGTAAAGAAAAACTGGATTTGTCAAGAAGCTTTGTTTGGTTTTGGTTATCCATCTTAACTAACTTTGATGAGATTTTGTTTAAAAAAATGTGGTGAAGATAAATGTTTGGCTACTTTGTGCAGTTTTTAATATCAAGTTTTAAATGTCTGAAAGGTTTATCATCATCAACAACCATTTTCCCATCTAGGGTCGGTTTTTTGTGATCTGCATATACACTCTATCCTATCAAAAATTATGTTTCCAACACTCCACAATCTATCATCACTTATGTATCAATATGTCTTTAAAGGCTTTCCCGATCTCTTAGTACCTTCTGTTTGTAACTTTTCAGTTATTTGTGTTGGGTTGTTTTTGGTTGCCTCTGTACATGTCAAAAGCATACACATATTTGTTACCATTAGCTATCTGTTTGTCCCTTTTTCCTTTTTTTTATCCCCAATAGTCAATTCCATAGAACATAGTGTCTAATTGTGCTTATATAACCACCCCTTCAATCGACATGACATTCTCCTATCACAAAACTTCACTAACCTGCCTGTATTTAGCCCACTCTGCACCCATCATGTTGGCTAATCTCATTTGACCCTCCAATCAGTTTTATTATTGCACTGAAGTTTCTAACTTTATCACAATTTTAACTAAGTGATCAGCTGTCGTCACTTCATCCTTCCTACTTTTAGACCCTTGGAAATTGAACTCAAGTGTATTTTGTCTTTGTTCTATTGATCTCCAAACCATTCATGTCAAAATCTTTCCTCCACCTTTGTAGTCTGTTGTTTAATTGGCTTCTCGTCTCATCAGTTAGCACTTACCTTCTGCAAACAACATATACCACGGAACCTCACTTTAGATTTCTGATGTTAAACTGCCATAGCTATAACAAATAAGGGCTCAAAGTAGGCACCTTTGGTGAATTCCAGTTCCTACTGGGAACTTTGTTTTCTCTACACATACTGTTTTTCTGCTCGTTGTCGCCTTTTTAAACATATACTGATATACCACATAATCTCAATATAATTGTTAGGGATGCTTTTCCTTTCCAGTGCTTGCCAACTCAATTTCCTCACCCTACCATAGCCTCTTGTTAAGTTGATAAAGACCATTTGTATTTATTTATTTATTTTTGGAACGAAAACACCATGTGTTTGTGTGTGTTTGTTTTTGGGCAAAAACCTTGGTTCTCCTAAATATTTGATTCTCATCTTTGGTCTCATTTTGTTACTCTTTTCCAAAGCCTCACAGTATGGTTTATAAGCTTCAATACTTAGATAATAGGCACAAATTTGGTTCATAATTTTATAGATGCCTGCAAGGTTCGCAACTCATATTCACGAACATATGGTCCATGGGCTACTTTGTACAAGAAATATAATTCATTTCTCTTTTATTCACACAGCTTTTAGTTGAATTTCTAAATACTAAGAATAGTTATGTGCGTGGTACCATGACAGAGTACATGAGAAATTGCGTAATGCTGAAAGTAGGGAAGGTGCCTCTTTCATTGCTCTGTTTGGGTCTGCCCTTTATCTTGGCATTATATCGAGGAGGAGAGTATATTATGAAGCTCTCAACTATGAGAAGGAACGTAATGCTGGTTTTCTATCTCCATTTGGATACTCCGCAGCTGCCATTGCTGCAGCAGCTGATGCTGTCATTTCTATGGAGGTATGTGTATTTTACTACTAAATCAAATTTTGTAATGTTTATACAGCATAGATGCATTTTCATCATAGTAGCCAAATGTGTGCCTAGGCTTACACCTAGGCTCCAGATCAATTTTGCTTCTTCCTTAGTGTAATTTGTGCCTAGGCCCTCACCTATTTCTTGTGGAAGCCTTTTTGTATAATAAGCTTATCTTTATTAGGGTTTTTTTTTGGCATAATAGCTAGTAAAATACTATAGTTAGGATGAAGTAATTGTTAGTAGTACTTAATTAAAAGTTCTAATTATTGGACAATATACTTGTGCATGTATAAGAACCAGTAGCACAACTAGTTAAGGCTCATGGTTATAGCCTAGAGGATGTGGGTTCAAGTCCCATGGCATCAGATAGGGCAATCAGTCCATGGAAATAATTTGACAAATCCAAATATAAAAACCAACCCTGGATTGATGTGACAAATGGCTTAGATGATGATGATGGCGGTGGCGGCTTGTGCATCTATGTAATACATTCTTATATAATGTGCTTGGAAGCTCAGTTGCCAACATAATTTGGTACTTTGGATGATTAGTATTGTATTTTGTTAATATGGATGCAAGGAGGACACGCCCCCATATAGATGGGATTGTGGGTTTGATACTGATGATGAGATGCAACAAAGACACAAATCCATGAAGCTACACATATTTATAAGTATCTAAATAAGTGCACCTAGATATGTGCCATGCACCTTAGGCACTTGGACCCCTTGGCATCTTGATTGTGCCTTGTGCTTTGATTACTATATTTTCAATGTTAAGTGCTCTGTTTTATCTGATTCACTTTATAGTTGTTTCTTTAATCTTATTCATGTATGTTACTAGAGTAAACTTACCACATATTAACATTAGAACTGGTCGACTGTGGCAGTGGTATTGGCTCTTGGCCTTAAAAAGTCAAATAGGTGATAAAGCGAGGTACCCTATTAGGATATGGAGATGGAAAGGCTTTTTGATTCAGGTACTTGTTTGAAGCTGCTCCATGAACTTTGTGTACTCTGCACAATGAAATTTTGTATGGTCTGTATTTTGTGTGTTTATGTGTTCGTCTATGTGTGGGCATGATGGTGCATGGGGAGTGAGGTTTTCATTTTTAAGGTGGGTTCCACGCTTAAAAAGTAATTTGGGTCTATGGACCTAAGGTTGATATGAGAATCTCTCTCTCTCTCTCTCAAATATATGCATAGAGTAAATGATCACTTAAGCAATGATTATGCCATACACTTGAGGCTGTTTAGCTTTGGGCCGGGTTCCCTTTGCTCATGCTTGAGCCTATTCCTCGTATTATCAAAGCCCAGGCCCTCTTGCAGCCTGTCAAACTTTCTTAGACTAAAGCCCAAGCTTTTCTGTTTGTTGAAATGAAGCATCTTCATGTGATATGTGTTGTAGATGTAGATATGATTGTATTTCACATTTTACATGTGTTTTTTTAATTATAGTTGACTTGTGGCTAGCATGGATTGTAACATTCTCTTTCATTTTCCGTCACCTTTGATTGTCTCCCTATACTCTATATATTCATGTATCATCCCTTATCGGAAAAACAAGCAATGCAACACAAAAGAGTTCTCTCTCTTTTCTTCTTTTTTTTCATTACTTTCTTTCTGTTTTCCCTATCTTCATTCTAACAGGGTATCAGCTAGAACGGACAGTCCTTGATTTCTTTGCGGGGACATTGTTTTTTCAGTGTCTAGTACTTAAAGAAGGTCTCTTATCCCTAATCTCTCAATCTTTAGTGTTTCTCTACAGCAAAAACAGGTCAGATTTACTTTGTTGCAGAAATTTGGTTCATTTTTGCAACCCAGTTTTGCCATCCCTAGATCTGACAAATTGATACAGATTTTGGCCTCAGCATACCCCTGCCTTTTTTATGCCTCTTTTCATTCATAATGTAATACCCTGTCCCAAAAAGTCCCACATTGCTAGTGGCATTGGAAATTCCCTAGTATGTAAGTAGTATCCTTCCTCCTTCTAGCACAAGGCCTTTTGGGAGCAACAGTGGGTTGACTCGCCAAAGCAAAGCCATGTGGGTCCGTGTGTAGGCCCAAAGCGGACAATGTTGTGCTAGTGGGACGGGTTGTTATACGTACGGATCTCACGAGGGTTTGATCCAAGGTAGGGCCCATTTCTACGGTTTTTTGTATATGTTTCTGGGATGTCCTTGGGTGTCTTTTTTTCCAGTTTTTGCGTAGATCTGGCTTACATACTAATGTTTCCTTTTCAAACCACCACCACTGTAGTCGCCCCTAGCAGTATTTATGAATCCATTGAATTCTTGGTCCTTTTGTGATTGGTGGGACCCATTTTCTCAGATCTGGCCTGCACCAGTACTGTGCAGCCCTTAGTTTCTTAGATCTGGCTCTTGGATCTTCTCCTACATTCTCTAAAGGCTGTTATTTTGTGCTACTTGTGTTGGTGGTGGGTATTCTTTTGAATTTTTTTCGCATAATCACCTCACCAAGTCATCCATGGACAAGAATGATGCCCTTTTAAATGAGACCAGCATTAAAAAAACTTCATCAAGGCACATCATTAAAAAAACTTCAGTAAAGGCACTTTTGTCATTAATATCTTAGAAATATCTATCGACAATTGTATTATATTTATATTGCCGCTGTAAATATATCTACTTAAATAAATACATGTATGTTTAAACATATAAAAAAGTGTGCCTAGAATGTAAAAGCCCATGCCTAGAAGTGCACCTTGTGCCTTAACTACTATGGAACCAAGAAAAAGAAATCATTTCATTTACCATAAGAAGAAAAACAAATAAATTGGTTTGTTTGAAACACATTGCTTTTCAAAACACACTCATTTTGTTTGTTTCAGCCGTAATATGCTGAAACAACCGAAACAAAGTTGATAACTATGGTTTTTCTCTTTGGTCTCATGCCGAAGTGAAATGTTTCATACTTTCAGTCCACTTTAGCTGAAATGAAACAAAAGTTGATAACTATGGTGCTAAAGTGGTAGCGGAGGGTGATTTGGTTAATGCCATTAGGTGCTAACAGTCTAAAGAATCCTCCATGGAAATTGACACTAGTTGTTGGACATTAGGAAGTTAGCAGGGAATATGAAGATGCGATTCACTCATTTCAGGTGGTCAGCCAATAGGGCGGCAGATTTTTTGGATAACACCGAACCTTTTGTTGGGGCCTCGTAATTTTATATGTGTTATGTATGTTGTTTCTTGTATTGATCTTGTCATCCTGTACTACTAGTATCTTTTTCCTCTATCAATATATGTGTGTGTGTGTATATATTGATATCATCTCAAAAAAAGTGAGATTTTTCATAGAAACACATGTATGCCTACTGAAAACTGATTTGCACTATTATTCCATGTAAGCCAATCTCTTGGGGGTCATATTTGCCCCCTTCCCCTCTCACACCCATCTATTCCCCGTGATTTGGTTCCCTACTAGTTTGACCCCATTCTGATCTCAGTACTGAACTGAAATCAACCACCTTCCTTCAACGAAGTTGGATTAAAAAAATCATTGAAGGTGATCCTAGTTTTGTGTTCTTAAGAAATATGGCTTCATTAATCCAATTAGGGTGATTTTACTAGGCCCCCTTGTTCAAGCTTCAAGCTTCCAACCAACTCATCCATGTCCTTGGAAGGCCCTACGAAAGTTCATACAATCTATTGTGTGGTTCAGTTTGCCTGTAAACATTTTATGGGGACCACAATGGATTTGGTTGGAAAGATTTTTTCTTGAATAGGGTGCCTTCCAAAAGTAACCTTGATGTACGAGTGAAACCATGGTTTTTTCATAGATTTTGAAAGATGTTTTGGTTAGCCTCTTGACTGGAAAACTTTGGTATTTCTACCTTCTCAAGAAGGGCAGCATGGCAAAACTTTTTATTTTTTGAAACAGTGACAGTGAATGATTTTATTAATTAAGAAAATTACAAGACAATATCCACCTTGTGTAAGAGAGCTATACAAGACCAGTACATAACCAAAACACAACCACGCCACAAAATTAAAGGCTGAGATCATAAAGCATCATATAACCCCTAACCCCATACACCCAACCCCAATCACGACAGCATGGCAAAACTGAAAAAAAATTCTAAAAACTATAGAAAAATTGAAAGATTAATAAAAATCTAACTCAATAAGCTTGCATAATTGATATTTAATCTAAACAACTTATAGTAATGAAATAGTTGTCAAACATCAATGTTATGCTTATAGATCACTCATATTAAGAAGGATGCATATTGCATTATACCATTCATTAAGAAAACTCTTAAAATGTTTCTTAATGAAGTGAGTTTTTTCTTCGTTTTGACTAGAACACTGAAATATTCTAAAATGGACTGAAACACAGAATGAAAAATTAGGAGAGGGTTATCCAATTTCAGAAGTGCTGAAATGGAATGTTTCAGCCCAGCTTGTTCAAAATGGAACCAGATTTGATAACTATAGTTTTTATGGACTCAAAATTTTGTATCATTTTATAGTAAATTGTTAATCCAATTTGGGTGGGTTTCAATTCAATGGTGAGATTATTTTAGAATTGGGTCATATTGTATAGGGATCCAATTTGTAGGGTTAGATTAGATGGGTGGAGGTGCAAATGGAGCCCAGGTCGGTGGTTCATGGTGTATTATCAGGGGATCATTTTAAAATGTACACATTAGACATATGTGGGGTGGGGTGGGTGGGTGGTGGGGGAGAGAGAGACCTCTTGACTAATTCAGGACCCTGTTGGTTTCTTAAATGATACTATGGTTGACACAGGCAGACAAGGTTGTCGCCTCTAGTAATGTCTAAAGTGTTTCATTTACTTTGAGGTACCAGATAAGCATGTAACATTTAGATTTTCCTTTTTTTCCCTTTTACTTCCACTTCTCTGAGAATTGGTCTTCTTTCAGTACACAGTTGCTGGCCATCAAGGCCCTGCTGTTCTTCTCGTCCATGGTTTTGGTGCTTTTTTAGAGCATTATCGTGACAACATTTCTGCCCTAGCTGCTGATGGACACCAGGTTTGGGCAATCACACTCTTAGGGTATGGAAAATCAGAAAAGCCAAACATTGTATATACGGAACTTGTGTGGGCAGAAATGTTGAGAGATTTTATTGTTGATGTTGTGGCTGAGCCGGTTCATCTTATTGGCAACTCAGTTGGTGGTATGTTCTTTTCATTTTTTTGTCCTGCCTGTTTTCTCTATTCCTTAATTTTTTTTCCCCTCTAGTATTAACTCAAAATAGCAACCATTTTCTTCTAAAAAATTGTGATCTTGACCTTTTCCTTTATATATTTCTGCTCTTTCAAATCCAGGTTACTTTGGTGCCATCATTGCTGGACTTTGGTCTGCTCTGGTAAAGTCTCTAGTCCTCATAAATACAGCTGGGAAAGTTATTCCTGGCTATTCTTCTGTGGACTTCTCTGAAGTAAGTGAACTGAATCCTATATGGAACTCTGAACTGCAGTAAGATATGCCTCTTCTCTCAAGGATAAATTGTTTGCTTGCTATAATGTTCCCTTTGCAGTTCAAAATATGAGATATTTTGTTCTGTTTTTTCGTGAGTGGCCTTAGGATGACTATATGTTATCATGACATTTTTCATGAAATTGATCCATGTGTAACATGAGAAACATTTGAAGTCCTACGTAGGTATATTAGTGTAGTTGGGAAATTTCTTTGTCATTTAGAGCAAGATAGAGTTACTGCTAAATCTTTGTGTCTATACAGCAAGCAAATCTAATAGTCATGGTAATAAAAAGTCTCATCTTCCTGTCTCTTTGGATAAATAAATCTCGTTTACATTTTTGAGTGTTTTGTTTACTTCATTTCTTGTTGAAGATGCATTCTCAACATTTAATTTGATTTCTTGAAATTGCCAAGTTCTCAAGTTCATTACATTTGAACTTGATCATCTTTATATAAGAGTGAGCCACTGATGGAAGCATGTTGTCAGGGGAGTCAAACTTCAGGAGCTGTGTGGTTAGGTTCTCGGCTCTTGTTGCTGTACTTGAGATTGAGAGCAAGGAACATATTGAAGAATTGCTACCCTGTGGTATGTGAACCTCCATTGCTGCTGTTTGGTCTATTGATGTTGAATGATGACAGACTGTTTCCATCTATCCTGCAGAGCAAAGAGCGAGTAGATGATTGGCTTGTGAATGAAATTCTTAGAGCAGTATCCTCCCTGAAAGTTTCCAACGTGATCTGCATGTTTCTTATAGTAGTAGAGATGTCTTCCAAATTCCAAATTTATGATTCATTACTTGATACTCACTTCATGACAATTTTCATTGAGTTAAGCATGCCATATAGATCAATCTCATCTATCACTACGCTTTGACTGTCCACCTACTCTATGGACAATAAGAGAACCAATTTTAGTAGTTGAAACCATCCATCAGGCTGGATCCATTGTGCATGGATGATGTGCATTGACCTTTCCTCCTGACAACCACAGTGCCTATCGATATGCTTGCAAATGGGTAACTGAAAAGACAACAGACCAACATCTTTGAACTCGAGTGAATGCTTTAGCAATCAAATAATTGGGGCGTGCATGGTGGATCCCGCTTGGCGTTGACATGGAGCACCGTAACATCAGCATTACCTGTATGGAAATGCACTCCGGGCAATATACATGATGCTTCTTAAAATCAGGTAGTATGACACAATATGTAGGTGCTGTGAAACCATACAGGTTGTGGGTCAGTCCTTTTTCCCTTCTCCAAAATAGTGCCCTGAACTGCTATGGGTGACATGTTCAATCACATATTCTGCGCCATACCTTCCTATTCTGGGTTTTCTTTATTTATTTTTGACCCATGCCTATTTTGAGAGTAATCATTGCTCCTCCAAATCCACACAACAAGAGCTTATAGTACAATTCATAAATTATCATTGTTGCAACCACGAAGGTTGTGGGTTTGACTCATGTCACCATCTCAAATAAAAAGGTTTCATTAATATATATATACACGTGCATGTGCACACACACATATTTGAGGGGTAATGACAGAAATTTTATTTAAGAAGAAATGAAAGTACATAGAACAAACTCAGCACAAAGAGAATCAGGGCTGACCTTCCCCCATAGGACTGGAAAAGTAGGAAATAATCCAACAGAAGTAACATTAAAAACTATCACAAGCGGAAATACATCATAGCATAGAAATCCAGCCTTCTTCAAATTCCAACTGTCCAGTGAAACCCTTTGTCAAGTGTGGCCATTGAGCATCGTTTGAGTACTGATATTCTAGCTTAAATTTAGTCTTCAAAGATGCACCTGCTGTGAACTCCAAACAATTCATCCAATTGCCAAGGATACCATTTTCCACAATATTTGGGCCTTTTTGAGAAAGGCCCTGATCCCCATCACTCGATGAGAGCCCTGAAAGAAACAGGGAGAACAAAGGGGAGGGAAAAAGTAACAAAAAGAACTGCTATATGGTGGTAACAAGATGACAATGAAAGAGAAAATGATCCACAGACTCTTGATTGTGCCATCAAAGAGAACTCACAGGCAAAGAAGGTGACCGTTTTTATGAGTATATTTTTAACTATAGATTTGAATTTGGTTATTGCAATTGAAAACTTTTTCCTAAGATCTGTGTATTGGATAATTCAGTTCACTTGTATCTTGGTTGCATATTTTCTTATCAAGGTTCCCAAGAAAACTATCTTGTCAACCACCCCCCCATTCCCTCCTACCCACGAGTAAGATATATTACAGTCCTAGGCTTGGTTTAAACTGGCTCTAATAAGCAGGCTTGTTCATGTAATATGACCAGTGGGCTTGGGTTGAGCTTTGGTGCATACGCTCATCAGGTTTTTGAGCCTTCCTCCCCTTTTTTAATGAAGATGCTTTCATATATAAATAAGCCCATAGCCTAACCTTGGTGTGCCTTAGGGGTAGGGGTCCACCGTGGGGGTTTTACGTTGGGTATCCCGCGGTTTCCCCACGTAAAAAAAATAAAAATAAAAAATTCTATGATGTATATAGGAGACTGAAATTATTCTTGGTTCGAACTGTATCTTTGGCACAAATGGACTTTTGGGTTTGAATTGGCTTCAATTGTGAATGGGCTATTAAATGGAGTAATGTGCTTAAATGGGTGGGCTTGAACTTCAGGGCTTTAAAATGTCAGGTTTGAACTATTATGTGAAAGATGAGGGGAGCTGCTTGAACTTTAAAAAAAATGGAGCATTTGGGGTTCAAAGGAGAAGCCAGCCAGGTCACTCAACCTATTGTCTGGTGCAACTCTATGAAAATACTAACATACCCTGAAATTGTAGCCCTTATTAGTACAATGTACTAATAAGGGCTACAATTCAGGGTATGTTAGTATTCATAGAGTTGCACCAGACAATAGGTTGAGTGACCTGGCTGGCTTCTCCTTTGAACCCCAAATGCATCCATTTTTTTTAAAGTTCAAGCAGCTCCCCTCATCTTTCACATAATAGTTCAAACCTGACATTTTAAAGCCCTGAAGTTCAAGCCCACCCATTTAAGCACATTACTCCATTTAATAGCCCATTCACAATTGAAGCCAATTCAAACCCAAAAGTCCATTTGTGCCAAAGATACAGTTCGAACCAAGAAATAATTTCAGTCTCCTATATACATCATAGAATTTTTATTTTTTATTTTTTTTACGTGTGGGAAACCGCGGGATACCCAACGTAAAACCCCCACGGGTGGACCCCTACCCCTAAGGCACACCAAGGTTAGGCTATGGGCTTATTTATATATGAAAGCATCTTCATTAAAAAAGGGGAGGAAGGCTCAAAAACCTGATGAGCGTATGCCCAAAGCTCAACCCAAGCCCCACTGGTCATATTACATGAACAAGCCTGCTTATTAGAGCCAGTTTAAACCAAGCCTAGGACTGTAATAATCTTACTCGTGGGTAGGAGGGAATGGGGGGTGGTTGACAAGATAGTTTTCTTGTGAACCTTGATAAGAAAATATGCAACCAAGATACAAGTGAACTGAATTATCCAATACACACAGATCTTAGGAAAAAGTTTTCAATTGCAATAACCAAATTCAAATCTATAGTTAAAAATATACTCATAAAACGGTCACCTTCTTTGCTGTGAGTTCTCTTTGATGGCACAATCAAGAGTCTGTGGATCATTTTCTCTTTCATTGTCATCTTGTTACCACCATATAGCAGTTCTTTTTGTACTTTTTCCCTCCCCTTTGTTCTCCCTGTTTCTTTCAGGGCTCTCAGAGTGAT
>JAAGOE010000114.1:0-45085 GCA_013350335.1 Chimonanthus salicifolius | reverse complement strand
AACAACACTAATGTTTGCCAGCTAACTTAGTGTAAGAGATTATCAAATAAAAAGGATTTCCTTTTGAAGTTGTCAGTAGCAGGGGTTGGAAATCAATTTCATATGTTTCTTTAGGTCTTTTAGGTGAGTGGGAGCTAATGTTCTGAGTCACTAGTCAGTTAAATTTGTGTTCCGGAGAAGACATCATACCGTAGAAGGTTGTGAAGTTAGTCCTTTACTGGTGCTCTTGTTTTCCTACCTCAAGGTACTTAAGTGGGTGGGCAGTAAGCTAGATGCTTCCTATTGTTGGGCTGGCTGATCTTGCCGTAGTATATGTATTTTATTCATGTATGGAAAGGAGTACATAAATTAGTTTAGTCGTGAGGATTATTTATTTCCTAGAGTGGAACTTCCCCTTTTGTTATATAATTTTGTCTATGTAACTATAGCTTTGTAACCTTATTGAGATATGAATGAGAAATTATATTTCTCTTATGGACTAGTGTTGAAGGTGGTTTATAAGCTTAACGCTTCCTCCCTACTAGCACAAGGCCTTTTCAGGTTGTGCTGGACTGGCACGCCCAAACGCAAAGCCGTGTGAGACCAGAGTTTAGGCCCATAGCGACAATATTGTGTAAGGCTGTAACGACCTGCCTTGACCTTCTATCACAATATTGTCTGCTTTGATACCTCACCCGGTCCCACACGACTTTGCATCAAAGGACCCACGCCTGGGCAGGCATGTGCTAGATGGAGAGGAGCCAACATTTTATATACAGATGAAATTCGCCCACACTGGGCAATGTGGGACTCCGAAACACGCCCTCGTGGCTCTAATTCCCACACTAAGGCGATTATCTCTCCCTTTGGCGCTCTCTAGTTTTCAGGCTAGGGCCCCCTCTGGGGCGGGGTACTACAACCTACCCCCGTTAAGACTAGAGCCTCCCCCGGCTCGACATCCGATTGAGACTCGCACCAGCCCACACCCTCGTTCCGAGAGTTGAACCGTGCTCTGATTCAATTAGTAATGACCTGCGTGTTGCTTAAACATTTGAATGATTCATGTCGGATATTCTTAACGGGATGGTGTTTGCGATATTTTGTTTGTTACGTATTGTATTTAATATCCATCTTTCCAGGTAGGCTACGATCTAACCGAGTACGTAATTTGGATCTTCTCCATAGACTGACATCGGTTTACTTAGTTTTATTGGTTCTTTAAAGGGTGCTTTGCAGTTTGATATTGATCTTGACAGGTAGGATGCGATCTAACAGAATATGTATTTTGGATCCTCTCCACAAATCGGAACAGGTGTATTTATTTTAATTGGGTCATCGAAGAGGGGTTCTAGATTGTTTTAAGAAATACATTTTACTTTTGATGGTCGTGATGGATTTGGAATTCGATTGTTGAATTTTGACATGACTTGTTTTTATTCTTCAGGAATGGTGAATACCGTATTCTTGCTTAACCAATCGTATAAGTCGCGTCGAATATTCTTAAAGGGAGTTTTTTGCTTTTCTAGAAAAATCTTTTATTTCATTTGGTTTTTGCGATATTAGATTTTCTACTTAATGTATTTAATATCTATCTTGACAGGTAAAATGCGATCTACCAGGATACTTACTTTGGATCCTCTCCACAGATTGGTATAGGTGTACTTATTTTAATTGGTTATTCAAATGGTTGTTTACTGTTTGTCCGAAATTCATCGAACTTTTTATTGATTTTGAATTCTGTTCTTGAACTTGGGACATGTCTCGTTTCGTGTGTTCCTGTTTTTTTCGATGACTTGTATTTCTTTCTCTGAAATGGTGAATACTGAATCCTCGCTTAAGCAATTTTATAACGCACGTCAGATATTCTTAAAGGGGGTTTTCTGCTTCTCTATTTTTTTTTTTCATTTTATATCGTATTTGCGATAATGGATTTTCTACTTAATGTGTTTAATATTGATCTTGACAGGTACGATGCGATCTAACAAATATGTATTTGGATCCTCTCCACAAATTGGCACAGGTGAATTTATTTTAATTGGTTTATCGAAGAGGGGTTTTTCGCATTTCTTCTAAAATTTAACTAACTTTTGGATGGACTTGGAATTCTGGTTTCGCTTCTACAGGAATAGCGATTACCACAATCTTTGTTTTAGAGAATCGTACATTCTACTAGATACTCATAGGTGGGGTGTTTTCAGTTCTGAAGAAAGATTTTATCATTCCATAGGGATTTATGATATTGGCATTTCTACTTAGTGTGTTATCAATTCTTCTCGGTTGAATGCTATGTGAATCAGTATTAATTATTTTCTCCGCATGTGGGCAGAAACAGAACTATTTTAATTAGTTCTTTAAGGGGTGTTTTGCAAGTTATATTAAACTTTTATCCCCCTTTTTTATGATCTAGATGGATTTGGAATTTTGATATTTAATTGTGGCATCTTGGGTGTTTCTTTTTCAGGAGTCAATATTATTGAGAACAATAGGATATATTACGGATATGTTTTAATGAGGGTAATCAACTTCTCTAAGAATTCGAGAAGGTTTGCAATTTAGAAATTCTTTTATCTTTTTTATGGCAGATTGATTGGTTTTTGTATTTGTATTTTAATTCTCCTATTGATCGTCAATTTTGCAGTCTATTTGTGCCTCTAGACTTTTCACAGTTCCAAGGTCACATCACTTATGGAGTAGTACTGAAGGTGCTTCATAAGCTAAGGTGGTGGGATTGTGATGACCCGTACAAAAAGTCACGAAACTGAGTAGTGACCTGATGAGAGAGAGAGCATTAGTGGGGGTAGTTGGGGAGAAGTGAAAATCGCTAGAGATTTGAATTTCTAGGTCCCACATCGCCTAACATTGCCTGCTGGGGCTCTGTTTATAAGCTTGCGGGGCCTCTTCTCCTGACAGAAGTCCTTTTGGGGTTGTGCATGAGTGTACACCCCGAAGCAAAGCTGTGCGGGTTGGAGTTAGCCCAAAGCGGATAAGATTGTGTAAGGCGGGGTGGGTCGTTATAAATAGTATTAGAGCACCCTTCAAATTTGGAGCCAGAGTTGGAAGATTAGAACATTAGAGCCGATGGCGACTCTAGTCCAAGGGGAGGGATTGTGATAGCCCATGCCCATGATAAGTCTCGAAATGAGATGCAGTGAAGGCATGAGAGGGAAATGAGAGAAAGTCGCCAGAGTGGCACAAATCTCAAGGTCTCATATCGCCTATGGACTAGTGCTGAAGGTGTATTATAAACTTAGTGCCTCCTTCCTACTCTAGCACACGGTGTTTTGAGATTGTGCAGGATTGCACATCCCGAAGTAAAGCCGTGAGAGCCGAGAGTTTAGGTCCAAAGCGGACAGTATTGTGCTTAGTGGGGCGGGTCGTTACAAAATGGTTTCAGAGCATGGTTCAACCGTCGGACCATTAGTGGAAAGTTGAGTTCCGTAACCGAGGATGGCTCTAGACTCAGGAGGTAGGATTGTGACAACCCGTACCCAAAGTAATAGAAAAAAAGAGTATTAACTATTACGAAAGAGAGTACCTGATGGGGAGATAGAGAGAGAGCTTTAGTGGGGGAGGGTGGAGAGAAGTGAAAATCGACAAAAAGTTGAGTTTCAAGGTCCCGCATCGCCTAACATTGTCTCTTAAGCTTGGTATATAAACTACTGTCTCCCATTTCTTTTACAAGGTGTTTTGGGGTTGTGCAGGAGTGTACACCCCAAAGCAAAGCCATGCGGGTTGGTGTTAGGCGCAAAGCGAAAAATATTGTGCTAGGCAGGGCTGGTCGTTGCAAATGGAATTAGAGCACGATTCAACTTTCAAGTCATTGTGGGAAGATAAGAGTATCAGAGCCGAGGACGACTCTAGTCCAAGGGGTTGGGATTTTGATGGCTTGTGCCCGTGCCCATGCCAAGAGACGAAATGAGATGTAGTGAGGGCATGAGAGGGAAATGAGAGAAAACCGCTAGAGTGGCTCAAACCCCAAGATCCCATTTCTCCTATGGACTAGTGTTGAATGTGGTTTATAAGCTTAACGCTTCCTCCCCACTAGCACAAAGCCTTTCCGGGTTGTGCTGGACTGCACGCTCAGAAGCAAAGTCGTGTGAGACCAGAGTTTAGGCCCATAATGGACAATATTGTGTAAGGCTGTAACGACCTGCCTCGACCTTCTAGCACAATATTGTCTGCTTTGATCCCTCACCTGAGCCCGCGCGACTTTGCATCAAAGGACCCACGCCTGGGCAGCCATGTGCTAGATGGAGAGGAGCCAACATTTTATATACAGATAAAATTCGCCCACACTAGGCAATGTGGGACTCCGAAACACGCCCTCTGGCGCTAATCCCACACTAAGGCGATTATCTCTCCCTTTGAGGCTCTCTGGTTTTCAGGCTGGGGCCCCCTCTGGGGCGGGGTACTACAACCTATCCCCTTTAAGACCAGAGCCGCCCTCGGCTAGACATCCGATGGAGATTCGCACCAGCCCACACCCTCGATCTGAGAGTTGAACCGTGCTCTAATTCCATTAGTAACGATCTGCGTATTGCTTAAACATTTGAATGATTCACGTCGGATATTCTTAACGGGATGGTGTTTGCGATATTTTGTTTGTTACCTATTGTGTTTAATATCCATCTTTCCAGGTAGGCTACGATCTAACCGAGTACGTAATTTGGATCTTCTCCGTAGACTGATATCGGTTTACTTATTTTTATTGGTTCTTCAAAGGGTGCTTTGCAGTTTGATATTGATCTTGACAAGTAGGATGCGATCTAACAGAATATGTATTTTGGATCCTCTCCACAAATCGGCACAGGTATATTTACTTTAATTGGTTCATCGAAGAGGGGTTCTAGTTTGTTTTAAGAAATACATTTTACTTTTTGATGGTCGGGATTGATTTGGAATTCGATTGTTAAATTTTGACATGACTTGTTTTTATTCCTCAGGAATAGTGAATACCGTATTCTTGCTTAACGAATTGTATAAGTCACGTCGGATATTCTTAAAGGGGGGTTTTTCCGCTTCTTTAAAAAAATTTCTTATTTCATATGATTTTTGCGATATTAGATTTTCTACTTAATGTATTTAATATCTATCTTGGCAGGTAAAGTGCGATCTACCAGGATATTTACTTTAGATACTCTCCATAGATTGGTATAGGTGTACTTATTTTAATTGGTTCTTCAAATGTTTGTTTACTGTTTATCTGAAATTTATCTAACTTTTTTATTGATTTTGAATTCTGGTCTTAAACTTTGGCATGTCTCGTTTCACTTGTTCTTGTTTTTGCGATGGCTTGTATTTCTTCCTTTGAAATGGTGAATACCGTATTCTTTCTTAAGAAATTTTATGATTCACGTCAGATATTCTTAAAGGGGATTTTCTGCTTCTCTATTTTTTTTTTCTCATTTCATATCGTGTTTACGATATTAGATTTTCTATTTAATGTGTTTAATATTGATCTTGACAGGTAGGGTGCGATCTAACAGAATATGTATTTGGGATCCTCTCCACAAATTGGCGTAGGTGTATTTATTTTAATTGGTTCATCAAAGTGGGGTTCTAGTTTGTTTTAAGAAATACATTTTACTTTTTTATGGTCGTGATGGATTTGGAATTCGATTGTTGAATTTTGACATGATTTGTTTTTATTCCTCAGGAATAGTGAATACCGTATTCTTGATTAACGAATTGTATAAGTCACGTCGGATATTCTTAAACGGGGGTTTTTCCGCTTCTCTAAAAAAAATTCTCATTTCATATGGTTTTTGCGATATTAGATGTTCTACTTAATGTATTTAATATTTATCTTGACAGGTAAAATGCGATCTACCAGGATATTTACTTTGGATCCTCTCCATAGATTGGTATAGGTGTACTTATTTTAATTGGTTCCTCAAATGGTTGTTTACTGTTTGACTGAAATTCATCTAACTTTTTGATTGATTTTGAATTTTGTTCTTGAACTTGACATATCTCGTTTCGTGTGTTCCTGTTTTTTTCGATGACTTGTATATCTTCCTCTGAAATGGTGAATACTGTATTCTCGCTTAAGCAATTTTATGACGTACGTCAGATATTCTTGAAGGGGCTTTTTTGCTTCTCTATTTTTTTTTTCTCATTTTATATCGTATTTGTGATATTGGATTTTCTACTTAATGTGTTTAATATTGATCTTGACAGGTACGATGCGATCTAACAAAATATGTATTTTGGATCCTCTCCACAAATTGGCATAGGTGTATTTATTTTAATTGGTTTATCGAAGAGGGGTTTTTCGCATTTCTTCTGAAATTTAACTAACTTTTGGATGGATTTGAAATTCTGATTTTGCTTCTATAGGAATAGCGATTACCATAATCTTCGCTTTAGAGAATCATACATTCTACTGGATACTCATAGGTGGGTGTTTTCAGCTTCTGAAGAAAGATTTTATCATTTCATAAGGATTTATGATATTGGCATTTCTACTTAGTGTGTTATCAATTCTTCTCTGTTGAATGTTATTTTCTCCGCAGGTAGGCAGAAGCAGAGCTATTTTAATTATTTCTTCAAGGGGTGTTTTGCAAGTTATCTTAAACTTATCCCTCTTTTTTTATGATCTGGATGGATTTGGAATTTTGATATTTAATTGTGGCATCTTGGGTGTTTCTTTTTCAGGAGTCAATATTATTGAGAACAATAGGATATATTACGGATATGTTTTAATGAGGGTAATCAACTTCTCTAAGAATTCGAAAAGGTTTGCGATTTAGAAATTCTTTTTATCTTTTTTATGGCAGATTGATTGGTTTTTGTATTTGTATTTTAATTTTCCTATTGATCGTCAATTTTGCAGTCTATTTGTGCCTCTAGACTTTTCGCAGTTCCAAGGTCACATCACTTATGGAATAGTACTGAAGGTGCTTCATAACCTAAGGTGGTGGGATTGTGATGACCCATACAAAAAGTCACAAAACTGAGTAGTGACCTGATGAGAGAGAGAGCATTAGTGGGGGTAGTTGGGGAGAAGTGAAAATCGCTAGAGATTTGAATTTCTAGGTCCCACATCGCCTAACATTGCCTGCTGGGGCTCTGTTTATAAGCTTGCGGGGCCTCTTCTCCTGACAGAAGTCCTTTTGGGGTTGTGCATGAGTGTACACCCCGAAGCAAAGCTGTGCGGGTTGGAGTTAGGCCCAAAGCGGATAAGATTGTGTAAGGCGGGGTGGGTCGTTATAAATAGTATTAGAGCACCCTTCAAATTTGGAGCCAGAGTTGGAAGATTAGAACATTAGAGCCGATGGCGACTCTAGTCCAAGGGGAGGGATTGTGATGGCCCATGCCCATGGTAAGTCTCGAAATGAGATGCAGTGAAGGCATGAGCGGGAAATGAGAGAAAGTCGCCAGAGTGGCACAAATCTCAAGGTCTCATATCGCCTATGGACTAGTGCTGAAGGTGCATTATAAATTTAGCACCTCCTCCCTACTCTAGCACAAGGCGTTTTGAGATTGTGCAGGAGTGCACACCCCGAAGCAAAGCCTTGACAACCGAGAGTTTAGGTCCAAGGCAGACAATATTGTGCTTAGTGGGGACGGGTCGTTATAAAATGGAGTCAGAGCACGGTTCAACTGTCGGACCATTAGTGGAAAGTTGAGTTTCGTAGCCAAGGACGGCTCTAGACTCAGGAGGTAGGATTGTGAAATCCCGTACCCAAAGTAACAGAAAAAGAGAGAGATCTTCAGTGGGGGCGGGTGGAGAGAAGTGAAAATCTGCAGAGAGTTGAGTTTCAAGGTCCCGTATCGCCTAAAATTGTCTCTTGAGCTTTGTATATAAGCTACTGTTTCCCCTTTCTTATACAAGGCGTTTTGGGGTTGTGCGGGAGTGTACACTCCAAAGCAAAGTCCGTGCGGGTTGGTGTTAGGAGCAAAGTGAAAAATATTGTGCTAGGCAGGGCGGGTCGTTACAAATGGAATTAGAGCACGATTCAACTTTCGGATCATTGTGGGAAGATAAGAGTATCAGAGCCGAGGATGACTCTAGTCCAAGGGGTTGGGATTTTGATGGCTCATGCCCATGCCCATGCCAATATAGGAATATCATGGGCCTTCTGAAAATTCATTGTTATAACAAGGCCATATATCCAATATTTATTTTCTTTAGCAGAAGCGTCTTGGGGTTCATATACAATCATTGGAATTACTTTTTTTAATTAAGCAGTGAATGCCTTTGGCAAAAAAATATACACTTCCTATATGACCTAAGTTGCCGGGTTACATCTATGTGTGTCGCAAGCCAAAATGGGAAAAAGGTATCTCAATTGGCATTTCCAAAAATATACAATTCATGGATTTAACATAATATTTAAATAAATTATTTACTTTGAAATAAAATAACATGTAAGAATAATAAAAGTTAATTTATAAATGAAACAATCCTATTTGCTCTACTTGAAATCTTCCCCCTTAATTTGGACAAATGGCAAGTTTTGATTAGGTGTTAACTGAAAACCCGTCTAGCTTGGTTGTAGAGTTTTTTTTCCTTTGTTTTTTAGGCCTATAAACAGACATTTGAAGTTTACTGACAGCAATTTCTTTTCTTGGACCATAGCTCGATTGCCTGTTCTTGCTCCAACTGAAAATTGCTTTGTCAGTTATCAAATAGAGTGGTTCTATCCTTTATTCCAGTTTAGTAAGAGTGCATAGACCTATTCATTCCAAAAGACACTTTTCCTGTTGTAGGTATAGTTTTACATTCCAAATGACAGGAATATGAATCATTCTCATTGAATTGGTGAATAAGAGTTTCATATTTCAGTTGAAATATGGTTTACTTTTTTGGACCGATTGGATAAAAATGCTTTTTAGAGTAGAATGTTATTTGTTTCCTTGACATGCTGCTTTAGTGTCATCTATGTTTCATGACTATAGGATACATGAGTATAGGACATGTTGAAACCAACAATAGTACAGGTGTATAATTTGGTGAGTCCCAAAACATAGGATGTACTGATTTTGCATAATGTTTGAATAAATTAATTGGTTTTTTAAACAAAAATAGTGTAAAATAATATTCATTCAAGTGCATGCAATAGTGATACCAATAAAAACTAATGTTTAAAGTTAACTGAACAACTGAGTAAGAACATTTCGTTGTTGTAGCTAGATTTCTAAAGAAAAGGTGTGATATCAAACACGGGTTTTTGAAAATGAAATGAGTATATCCAATATGTGTTTTAGTCTTCCAGGAATGCATGCTGAAAGAAATCAGTTTAACAAGCTATAATTCTTCAAGCCTTTATTGAGTTGCATGCTGAATCTGAATTTTATAGCCACAATTTTTTAAGACATGAGGTGATGCCATTGCTTGCTCGTCCATGGACCTTAACTATTCATTTTGATCTGTGTTCAATATGGTTATAGTACAATTTATGGGCATTGCTTTCGCTATGTGTTACGTTATTATCTTTTGAATGTTTTGATCAATGTACTGATAATCTGATATTGTTCATTTGTTTTGGGTTTTCTTATGTTCACATCTATAAATGATTGATTCATGTGGTGATTGATATAGGTGAAGTGTATACCTGGGGTCAAGATGAAGGGGATGGGAGATTGGGTCTTGGTGGTGGTGGTGGCCCGGATGAGAGTGGTGCACTTGGTACTCCTTCTAAAGTCACTACCTTACCAGTGCCTGTTGTTGCCGTAACTTGTGGTGGATTTTTCACGATTTCATTGACTTCAGAGGGACAACTTTGGAGTTGGGGAGGTCAGGATCTCATCTTCTTTATCCAATTTCTATTCAATTTTGATATACTGGGTTATGCTTCATTTTCTTTGTGGTTTTGTCAAGCTACTTACATATTGAACCCATTGATCATGTCTGTTGAAAGGGTTTTGTTCTGTCATATCATTTTTAATTACTTTCTAATTCCATTTTTGGTTTTCGCTGGTCCAATTGAGGGTAGTTTATTTTTTACTTGCATATAATGAAGAGCCATGATGTCAAGGCGAAAGAAACCAAAGAAGGAAAGTTTGTATATGAACTGATTTTCGTTGTTTTGTTACATGTTCTTGTTAATGTTTGTTATTAAAATTGTGGGTTCTACAAGGGAAGCTTAGATGGTTTAGGAAAACATGAATTGAAAATATCGGAGATATCTGTGACAATTTCATATCCATTAACAATTTTGACCCAATTAACAATTTCACCCATTTAATTCACTTGAACCATATCCACCATCCGTTGGGTCTTAATTGGGCAATTGACCCAACACCTTACCCATCTAAGGTCCATATCCATTAATTCACAAATTAAATGGACAACTTCCACAAATATTTATAACATGAAAATCTGGGGTGTTACGATATTGAAGAAGGTTGTCTCCAAGAATAAACGTGACTGACATGAAAGGCTGCGGAAGCTCTATGGTCCTACAGGACCATGCATGTAACATCCACACCCAACCAGCTGCTGCTGGGCATGTGGGAAAAAGTTTAAATTGTTCCAAACGATGCATGCATAGTCGACCTTAGGATGGGTCTGCCTAATGAGGTTCCAGGCTGTTTTGGACTTTCAATCACCTCAATAAGAGGCCTTTTGGGCTTGGCCTGGTGGCCTAGCCCAAAGCAAAATCTTGAGGGTGTGTGGCCCAATGAGGACAATATCTTGTTGAGTTGGGTCGGGTCGTGACAATGCATCTCACGGAAATGCAGTCAACACCTTACTAGTGTTTGGTGGGGAAGTGGTTTTCCACTTGAAGTACAAATTCCCTTCCTGCAGATGGCCATGCAGTGCTCTATGATAGTGGAGCAAAACACGAAACTTCAGGTCGCTGAACTTGTTGGCCTGGATGAAAAAAGGCTGCAAGTTCAACAAATGCTCGAGGTATACCAAGCAAGGATGTCTCACGCATTTGACAAAAAGGTGCACAAGCGTTCTTTTAAAAGAGAGATCTCGTCTTGACCTATCGTGATCCCACGGCTGATTCAAATGAAGGTTTGAGCCAAAATGGGAAGGGCCATATTTCGTAGAAAAGGGTCTTTTCAATGGTGCATACCAGCTCATCACCGCTAACGGATAAAGAATTCCTGCCATCAACTTGCATTTCCTAAAATGGTACTTGCCTTGAAAAGACATGCACGTGTGGGAGGAGTGTAAATTGTGATATAAAGCAGGTCATTTTTTTTTAAACATCAACAAATGAGAATTGTATTAATATAGAGATAATTTATAATAGGGTCTACAAGGATTAAACCCTAGACAAATACATGAATCATTATACAAGAAAGAAGAAACCAAAGAACAAGAAAAACAAGTAAGTTCAAACAAAACGAAAGACAAAGAACCACTAAATCCTTAGATCCCAAGAGCGAGCCTCGCCATCCAGTCTGTTTGTTCCCCATTTTGCTAGAAAGTCGGCGACTCTATTTGCCGATCTTTTAACATGAGAGAAAGAAACCTCCCTCCCGGCACACAAAGCACTAATCTCTCTAGCTACTTTTACAAGTTTCCTAGGAAGTCGTTTTGATCCCCTTGCCCACTTGATTGCATTCGCCGAATCCCCTTCAATCGTTAACTACCGTGACTGCATTCCAACCACAGAATTAGGGCTCTCTTGTAACTAAGTGATGATTGCTAACCCATAGTTATGTACTTTTCTTTTTAAAAAAATTAATAGAGGAAAGAAATAGAAGTAATCTGTACATGGTTGATTGATTTTTAGCCTTTCTACAAATGCATGTTATTGGTAAACAGAATTATCTACTTGTGGCTACATATGAGGACTATATCAGTCCACCATCATGTGATTGCTTTTGTTCCAATATTCAGTGTGATGATATTGAAGCAGATAAGTATCCTTCTGTTTTATGATTCTGCTAGGTGACAGTCATGTATTTTCTTTACTTTTTTTTTCTTGAAACTGTAGATAAAGGGAAGTTATACATGTGGGGAAATGCAAGAGATTGCCAGCTTGGTATTCCTGGTCTGCCGGAAGTCCAGCCTTTGCCCTTGGAAGTAAAGTTTCTAGTGGAGGATAAAGAATTAGGCCTACACCATGTGCTCTCGGTTGCAATCGGTGCATCCCATGCCATGTGCTTGGTCTTGAGGCCCGGGTCTCAAATTTCAAAACTAATTTCTTGGAGCTGCAGTTGCAGTTTGGAAATTGAGAAGCTGATTAGGTGCACATGCTACTCAGCCATCGAAGTGCAGACAGGCATGTAGTCCTTTGTGAGTGCAACCAAATGCAGTTGTCAGTGACAGGATCAATTAGAAAGGGTGGTGCAATTCAAATGCAGGGTGTCCATCCTCTGGTGCCTAAACAGCTTGGGAGTTTGTGGTGTTGAACTAAGAGAATGAAGATGGTTTTTGATACTGGCATCATTCTCTTTTCATCATTTCAATGAGTTGGACTTTGTGGCACCATGAACTCTTGAAGTTTTGTCCTGTAAACATGGGAACCATTCCAAAAAAAAAAAAAAAATCCATACATGAACTCTTCATGTGGGTTGTTGATGACAATCCAATTTAGGTCTTTAAATAGAATGGAATTGCTTGAAACTCGGGATTCGGCCTTTTCAAGTTCATTTGGGACTTGAATTCAGATCATCTCAGTAATGCAAATCATTAAAATATTTAAAATCCAAAATTAGTCCTAGATTGACATATATCAGAGCTGCGTGGAGATGAAAGTTCATGCATCTTCATCGTTCTTCTAAATGCTTGCATTGAAATGTTAGAACAATGGGTATTTGAATATTTAAAGAAAGAAAAAAAAAATCCTAGCTTGAGAGAAATGAAAGCAGTCAGGTGTATGGAGTTGAATGTCAAAGATGATGACATCATGGAGGAACAGATGTGCAACGATGTTGAAACCACTTCAAATGAAGAGAAGCAACAAGGATCCTCTCATTCAGATGAAGAAATTGAGAATGATGTACCAACAAAGGCTCATATGGGAGCTCTTTGGGACGTTTTCTGTCGTCAGGATGTTCCAAAGCTGAAGGAGTATTTGAGAGTTCATTGGACTGAATTTAGTAATGTTTGCAGTGCCCCAGGCAATTCTGTAAGCTCTTTTTTTTGCTGCTAATTCTGTGCATCTTATTTGTACTTAATGGCGCTGCCAATGGGTCAAGCTGATCTGATGACTACACTTACTGGACTGGTTGGGAACATATTCTGGACTGACATTTGGAGATTGTCATGTCAGGGTTGAGCTTGAGGAATCTGATTATAATAGACAGATTTTTACTTGATCTGAACCGCTTACAGTCCCAATATTTTATTCTCATTTTAACTTACAGCATGTCATTAATATTAAGCATGACCAATTTTAACATTAATATACTTCTCTGGGCATCAGGTCATGCATCCTATTTTCAATCAAGCCATTTTTTTGAATAAAGATCATAAAAGGAAGCTGAAGGATGAATACAGTTAGTCTCTTTCTGCTGTGTTTGCAAGTGAAAAATGTTTTGATGTGGTTTTGGGTTGTGAGTTATGCACTTCCATTTTTGGATGAAGGCACTCATTGTATTTTTCACCACTCATTGGTGACATGTGCAAAAAAAGGTAAAGGAAGTGCCTCAATCACTACCTTGTGGCTTTTATATCTTTTGCATGTGGTGGCGAACCAAAAGATCCCTTTTTTTTTTTAAAAAGATCCCTTCTTATATGCATATTTTTTTAGTGGAAGCAGTTTCGAGATTCTCATATCTTTCCCATTGTTTTTACATTCTCACTAAGGTTCACATATTCTGTGCTAGTTATCAAACTTACAAGAACATGCTTTCTCAGATATAGAACCATGGACAATTGAACAACATGTTGGTGAGGCTGTTTTCATCCCTGCTGGATGTCCATTCCAAGTGAGGAATCTCCAGGTGAGATCATATTGACTGATAATCTCCAGAATGACTATGCCAGCCCTTTTATCTTGCTATTATGTGCCATATGCACGTATAAGAGTAAAACTTAGGGCAGGTCCATGGTTTTGAGGTTCTGTTGCAACGGAATTGTATTGCCAGATGTACAGGCCAAGCTGGCAATGGTTTCAGTTCAACAACTAAATTGTATTAGAACTCCATTTTAGCACCTTATAATAATTTAATGCTTTGGCAGGTCTGCCAGACTCGCCAGGGTGTTCTAACGGCCGTGTCAGATAGTTGGTCTAACCTGATTATCATAAAAGTTATAAAGATGGATAAATTATCATGGGAGTCATCATACTATAAAAAATGAGACCCATTGAATAATGTTAACCATTGACTTTTTAAGATTAAAAATGAACTATTCGATAAATATTTTGGCTTATAATGAGTAATTCAACAGTCAAGATGCATCCAATCAAAATTATAAAAGGTCGAATCTAAGTAATGAAAAGAGAGAAATAACTTTAATGGATTGGATTTAACATAAAATGGGTCCCACATAGATAGATATACTGGGTGATATGCAAAGGTAATTGAACAAGACCAATACAAGATTTGAAGCCAAATTTTCAAGTATGGGCATGTTAGATGATTGCCCCAATGACATGCTGGTTCATGACTAGGTGGACCATATATTGACTGTTGCTTTTTGCCCTTCTTGTTCAGATAGTCCGTTATTCCAGACATGTGTTCCATCTGAGTGGCCTCTTAATGTGCTAAGGAACAACATGGTCAGCCATGTTGATAAGCACATTAGATCATGGACCTATGGCACAGAGTGGGATGTGAGCCGGGATGTAAGGTTGGCAGAAGTCTGAAGGGCAAGATGAGCCCATGGCCTCCCTAGCATAGTTGGAAGGTGCTCATTTTCACAACCATGGAGATTGTAAATTCAAGACAGGTGGCGATGATTAACAATATATGCATACAACATTAAATAATAATAATAATAAATAACAATAGCATTAATGATAATAGTAGTAGTGATAATAATAAATTAAGAAAGTTCTGCTCTGGTTGTCATTTAGATACATACTGGAATTAACATTTCTTTACATCTTTGTAATCCCTTTCATCACTGCTATATTTTGACGTTATCTTGCATCAGCCCTAATTATTTTTTTATGTTCTCTCTTTTGAATCACTAGTCTTCAGTTCAACTGGGTGTTGATTTCTTGTCTCCTGAAAGCCTGGGGGAGTCCATTCGTTTGGCTCAAGAAATCTGCAGTCTTTCGAACAACCATGAAGCAAAACTTCAGATGCTGGAGGTTAGACAATATCAGTCTTGCAAATAGTCCATTATTATCTTTCCATTAACGAGTATCAGTTCTTATATAAGTTCACTGCAGGTGGGAAAGATGGCACTATATTCAGCCAGTTCAGCTATCAGAGAGATACAAAAGTTAACACTTGATCCAGGGTAATTAAATCATTCTTGTCCCCGTCCCCTTCCCCTGTTCTTTCTTAGCTTAGAAAAAGTGATTGTATCTTTCTTGGGGAAGATATATTTGTGAGGATTAATTGCAAAATTACAGGAAGGTACATCCCTTAAGCAGATTGCAATCAATTAATAACATGGTCAATCTTGTTAAATTTGCTATACAAAATGGTACACTAAGGGATGCATCGAAACAATATACTTATCATAAATAATGTGTTTTTGAACTTTATATTTTCTCGTAATGTCAATTCATGCTTTTCAGTCGTTGATGGAAAGCAAGCCTTTTCAATGCATTGGACCCACCTCCAGACAGTGCTTATATATGGAAAAACAAGCGGCCTAAAGTGCCACCATCTCTTCGAACATATGAATGCCATGTTGGGATAAGTGGATCAGAGTAAAAAATTACTTCCTTTGATGAATTTACCATGAAGGTAGCTCCCATAAGTTGTTTTCCTCTATTGCATCGAAACCTTCCTTCAAATTTGTACTTTTTGGAATTTTTTTTCCATCTAGGTGCTTCCACATGCTAAAAAAGCAGGATACAATGCAATTCAGTTGATTGATGTCCTTGAGCACAAAGATTATTCGTCTGTTGGGTATAAGGTGAGTTGATTATGTTTCTTCTCAAGTGTAATTTTTAAATTGTATAATATGTTGTCCATTTGCATGCATTTTTATCGATTGTCCACTGTTTACTGTCTGCCTTTGCATTTGACAATGCTACTCTTGTGCAATTGATGACTGTATTTATTCCTTAGTATTATGCTTTAGAACTCGTTTTGCTTTATTCTTCTTCTGTTTAATCTTGTTCTTCTGTAGGACTATTTTTTATTCTTGCTCTATTTTACTCTATCTTGATCAATCACCACCATCACCATTGTCATCATTGAAGGCCTTATTTATTTTGGATTGGCCTTCGTGAGATTTACTATATCAATGCCCCTTTTTAGGCTAAAGTGTTTACATATATACAATCTATCATGCCTTTGCACTGTTGTTCCTTGTCTATATTGCTCTTCTACTTCTAGTTCTTTTTACCTGTAGTACTAACGATGTTCATATGTTCATTATTTCCATTATTTCATGTGCACTTGGAGACCATCTCTAATGACTTCGTTTAGTTTTTCTTTTATTGGAGACACTGTAAGCTGCTTCTTACTTAGTCATTCCTAAGTACTTGGTTATCCTTTCTTGTGTTAGTACTCGCATCTACCATGGAATACTCATCTCAACTACTTGTTCTATACCATTGGAAATTTGGGGAATCGGAGATTGTGGTTGGGTGCACAAGCTATCAGAAGCATGGTCAAGGAGGGTGTTGTTGATTTGGGACAAAGCAGAATTTGAGGTGCAAGACGCTTGGGTGTTGGGTAGACAATATCTGTGAGTGGCTTGTTGTTTGAAGCAGATGTTCAGGTTTCAATTACAAACTTTTATGGGCCTAAAGTGAAGGTTCTTTTTTTGGCAAGACTTAGAGTTAAGTTAGGGAAAGGTGGAATGGGGTGTGGTGCATAGGTGGTGGTTTAAAGCTTTCCAAGTGAAAGAAGGGACGTAGAGAGATATTCCCAGTCTATGACTTCTTTTTGGGAGTTCATCAATAAGTGGATTTGATAGACTATCCATTGGTGGGAGGAATATTTTTGTGGTCAAACAACCGAGAGAGACCAAGCATGAGTAGATTGGACAGGTTTCTGTTTTATTAAATGGGAGGAGAAATTTGATAGAGGTATTCAGCTCAAGTTTCCAAAGGTTGTTTCGGAGCATTCTCCTATCCTCAATACTGAGAAGAACTGGGGTTTGAGGCCTTTCCAATTCAAAAAATGAATGGCTCGAGGTTGATGGCTTCAAGGAGAAGGAGAAAGAGTGCTGGGAGTGTTTTGGTCAAGGGGTGGGTATGTTTCACTATTAGAAATTCTAGTTACTGAAAGGGGAAAGGAAGGAGTAGTTCTTAGCATATTTAGGGGTATGGGAAGAGGGGAAGAAAATAAGGAGTTGGTGGAGGAGTTATTAGAAGTGAGGGAGTTAAAGAAGGGATTATAGGAGGAGTTAAAGAAGGGAAAGGAAGGAGTAGTTTAGGTGTATGGGAAGAGGTGAAGAAAATAAGGAGTTGGTGGAGGAGTTATTAGAAGTAAGGGAGTTAAAGAATGGATTATAGGAGGTGTTGCTATTTCTGATGTAAATGCTGCTGCTGCTTATGTTAGATGAAGATGTCACTGTAGTAACTGCAGGTGTGATGGTGGCCTCTGCTGCTATTTGCTGGTGATGGTGAAGCTACAATTGTTGGTGTTGATACTGGTTTTGATGTTATCGCTGCTTCTGCTACTGCTTATGCTTGCATTGCTGTAGATGCTGCTGGTGGTGGTGTTGCAAACTCTTCTGCTAATGTTGGTATTTGTTTACCGTCCTCTGTTGCTAATGTTGCCCATCCTGTATATTTTTGCAAAATCCTTCTTGAGCACTCAGTTTTGTTTTATTGTAGCTCTATGAGAGAGGTTGACTTCTCTGTTAACTCCCCTTATTCGTCCTTTTTTTTCAAGTCCACTCAGACGCTACCTTTGTTAACTGTAATACATGTGACAATTTTTTTTGCTGTGAGCAGCCGATTCGGCACTCCTCATGATTTCAAGCATTTGGTTGACATAGCACATGGTTTGCACTCGTAGACTTAAATCTTAATATTCATTTTTGTACTGTACAAATGGAATTTGCACTATTCTGTGTACTTTATTCTGATTGCTTCCCTAAACTTTGGTTTAAGCCACCTTGTTTTCAACCAGGCTTTGCATACAGTCAATCTTTGTAAACAATTTTTCCCACTGAGAAGTACATTTCCATCCTTTTTTATTACTAAATCTCAGTTTCAGCACTTGGCAGTTCCTTCAACTTTACAATTCTACTTAATAGGCAACTATTCACACCATTACTAATATCTCCAAGTTTCTCCATATTTGCAGAAACAAAACAAAAAACTATGATTTTGGTCTTTGTGAACCAGAGCAATTATCATCTATTCTGATTGGAATCAACTTGGATTTTGTGATCTCATGGAATGTTTTGTAATTATTATTTTAAACATCTCAGCAGATAGGTTACTTTGTTAAAAAATTTACTGAAGCATTATTTAAATTTGTGGAATATGTTTTGAACTGCTCCTTGTTTTTTACTCTTTATCTTATTATTGTTCAAAGTATTTGAAATAGGGGAAACATTATGCAACTAACCCTATGTGTTTTTTTTATCTTTTAACTGTATAGCTTTATGGTATTCAATTCTTTATTTAGTAAATTATGACCAGACTAAGAAGCTGGATATTTCTATTTCTTTTTCCTTTCCCTTTCTAATAGACCTGTTTCCTGTCATTTATGGTTTCCCTACAGGGCTTGGTTTGTTGGTTTTCCTAGATATCGTCCATTTCTATGCAGCAGCAGATGAGATGGTTGGTCTGTCATTATTTGATGGATCTAATGATTGCTATTTCCACACTGGTAAGAATGAGATGCATTTGAACAAATTCGTACACGCACATGTCTAAGCGTCATTTTCAGGTTTGCTTTCTTGAGCTGCTTCTTTCTATTTTGTGTGTGTTCGGACATTGCAAAATGAAGCTTATTTTGAGATCTTTCACTATATGGTATCTTTCTTTCTGCACATTGTTTGAATCATTTACTTCTCACTGCTTTCTATGAACAACACTAATGTTTGCCAGCTAACTTCGTGTAACAGATTACAAAGCCTTGAATGCTCTCTTTACTTATTCTTTGTATTATGATCGTCACCGTTGTCATCATTGCGAAAAGAGATTGTAAGGATCACAGTTTCAGGAGGTTCTTCATTAAATCATACAGTGTTGTGGAGTTCGAAATTCTAAAATCTGCTGGAGTGCCTTTATGGTGCATCGACTTAGATATGTCATGTATGAATCTGTACAGATTTGCATGACAGATTTTGGACTAGGTCAGGATCCATTTAGGACCTAATCAAGGGAATGTTTGCAAAGTATTTTGTATATATGGAATAATAGCCATGTGTTGTGCATACTCCACATTGGTTTTTTTTTTTCCTCTTAAAAAAAATCAGGGCTAGATTGGTTTTTTGGGGCTTTGATTGTAATTCTTTCCTTTTCCTTGGGCCAAGTTTTGCCTCCAAGTCTGGCCCGTTCCCTCTTATCAAAGTTGAATATGTGTCTGTGTGTGTACTTAGAGTGGAACATTCACTAACCAGTGGTGGTTGGCTTGGCAGTCAAGAACCCGCCTGAGATGGAGGAGGTCTTGGGTTCAAGTCACTCTCAACACAAAAAGGGGCCACTCCTCATTGTGTTACCCGGTGTGTGTGGATAGGGAGGTTTCCACATGCCCAAGGACTAGTCAGGTGCTCTAAGAGGCCTGGATACCTTGGTCTTACAAAAAACAAAAGTGGAACATTCACCACTACTCTTGACCTATGTTTCATAGACTCTTTAAGATGTAGTGTTGCACTCTTGTTGGGCACTTGCACCCATTCTTCATGGGATCTTCTAGTGCTTCTTAACAGTGTTTTCCAAGATGAAAAGTATTACGGCACCTTCGCCTCTTAAAACCTAATTAAATATTGATATGTTTGTGACTACTCTTGACCTATGTTTCACAGACTCTTTAAGATGTAGTGTTGCACTCTTGTTGGGCACTTGCACCCATTCTTCATGGGCTCTTCTAGTTCTTCTTAACAGTGTTTTCCAAGATGAAAAGTATTATGGTACCTTCGCCTCTTAAAACCTAATTAAATATTGATATGTTTGTCACTTAATTATTTAGAGTTAAACTAGGATATTATCTTCTATTAGTTTTATTTTGACACCTTATATTCATTTTAAATAAATTGATTTGAATTTATTTAAATATGGTGCCAACTGCCATGCCCCCATGGCTCTTTTTTTTTTTAGTTTGTTGAGTTTGAAACCTCTCACCCATGTTAGACTGTAACACTCACGCTGTAGCCATGCAACTTAGCTTTTAACATACTTCTTGAGATAACAAAAAAGTGTGGCTATGAAAATTGGTAAGTGCTTTATGTGTGACCTCAAAGGTTGTGATTTTGAGAAAGGATACCATTTGGAGAAAAAGGCAATACCATATGATAGTCTCTAAAAATTTCTCTAGCTTTTTGCATCATTGTACTCAATACTGTTGGTGTTCAATTTTCATCACTAGAAAAAGGTGTACAAAAGGGCAGACCAGTTACATAGAAGGTGTCCTGTAGGAGGATAGAGTCTTGAGATTTATGTAATCAGAATGTAGGTCTAGGCCTCTTTGGTCTGTTTGTTTTGTTTTTCTTTTTCTTTTTCCTGGTTGTATTCTGGTTATATTCTTTGTGGATTTTACCCACCTATCAATAAAATCAGTAATCTTCCCAACAAAAAAAAGGTGTACATTCAGTTTATCATGCTATGAGATGACATAAGAGAAGAAGACTTGGCCTATAGGTCAATCTAGAATGAGAAAAATTTGATGGGAACTTAATATGTGATAGGTACTAAAGGTGAGTGAAGAGTTTTCATGCTGGTGTACCGATATGTTCAAATGGGTTGAGTATTGAAAAATGAAACTCATGCACAACACAACTCAATGATGGAACTTAAAAGTTTGAGTGTGATGGGATTTCCATTTAGAGCCTTCACATGTCGTCATCATCATCATCACTTACAACACAAATATAGGAATGATTCAATGAGCTCAACCTTTTTTTTCTCTTCATACATGTATATTTTCTTGGTAGGCGCCTGGGGTGGAGGGTTCATGTTTATCATTGGAAGTGTTTGATTTTTTTTTTTTTTGACGACCAAGGTGTCAGGGCATGTGCAAGCCTCCCTACCCACACACATCGGGTAAATCTATGGGGAGTGGCCTTTGGGGTAGAGTTGGAATGAAACTCACGACTCCCGCTCCTGGCCATCACTCCAACCCCTTTAGGTTGGAAGTGTTTGGATCTTCATGATCTATGATCAATGATTGGCCCAATATCACCTGCATATAAATTTCATTCACCATTGGTTTGAAATATCTATCAGAATGTTAAACCTATTGGGTTTTCATGCTGGAAACTGATTTTATCTATCCTTCATAGAACCATTAAACATTGGATTGTGGCTTGGACAACCTTGAATCATGATAGAGGGGGGAGAAGGTGGTGGGGGGAATAGTATGTTGTATCCTATTTTACCTAACTACTTTGTCACCCTCCATGTGATTAGTATGGATCTAGGTGACTCGGCAGAGACATTTGCCACTAGTTCCTTACTTTGGATTCAATAAATAATCAGGTGCAAGTTTTGCTAAACCTGCATCCATGGTCTTCACATGGGCCTCAGATGACAATATATGCGAATGTTGCAAACAGACACATCCTATTGTTAAAGAGATGAATCCCACTTTATAGATGGCTTGTGCATGCATTTAACAGAAACCTACATATCATTGACCGTAGGAAGCGTGCACTATTCATATCATTGACCAATATTTATAGATAGATTTTTTGTTTTTTTATTCTGTTTCATTGACATTATCAAACTTAGTTGGGTAGGCAATGTTATATGGTCCATTGGACTTTTCAATTTAGCTTGATTTTTATGAAAACTGTCATTGATAGGTAAACGAGGCAATCACAAATATTGGGGTACTAGAATGTTCAACTATGGGGACATTGATGTTCTACATTTTCTTCTTTCAAGTTTGAAGTGGTACTCTATGAACTGTTATTAGTTGAAAATTCCATATTTCTTTGAATATGCTATGCGTTGTTCTATGGTGTTGGGATTTTTTGTTATTATTGGTTTAAAACAGGTTCGCATGGGTGACAAAGGCCAGAAGGGCCCAACTGGGCCCCACATACACTCATACCCCTCACACCCTACTCTACCCCTACCCAACTTGAACCCATTCTGAGTTGATCTCCTGGCTGGATTGAAATTCATTCAAAATTACTCCCTTTTCCACATTGGTATTGGAATCCTTAAAAATCATGGCTTTTGAAATCCGATAGACTTGATTTTTTATGAGAAGCATCATTTGGAAAATACCTTTCAAAGGACCCTACCCCACACCTTGCACGTGTATATATACAGTGTAAACTCCTGTCAAAATGGAGTAGACAGTACACCTCATTTTTATACTACAAAAAAGGGTCCAACAACCATGATCAATCCAAAATGTTAATTGCACTTGTCTCCCATGAGTTGGTATATATCCAAATTTGACTCTCATTGAAACGGTATGCACTCTTGAGTGTATATGTAAAAATGTTGCTCCAATACCGATAAGCTTTGGGCCATTTAATTCATGGCTTAACAATTTTGGGTCTTCTAATGGGAATAATATTTTTCCTAAGCATCATCCACATCAATACGACTCAATTCCACTCTCTCTCATGGTTGGAATGCTTCCATGTGGATTTTACACTAGAGGTCTATCATTCTTGATGTCAACCTAGGTTGACTTAAGTGCTACCCTAATATATTTACACAAATATTTGTTTTTGTAAAGTGACCTGATGAAATTGCATAAGAAATTTGGATTTAGTCTTGCTCATTAGATAAATTTTGAACAGGTGGGTCGTGGAATATCAAATTGATGGTTTCCAATTTCATTCGCTCTCATCTATGATGTATACACACAATGGTTTTGCTTCTTACACCGGTGACATGGAGGAGTAAGTATCATGTTGGATTAAGTTTCCATTTAAAAAAATCAAGTTTAGGCAATTTGTCTTTTTATTTTTCTTCAATTGTTTCTCATCATGTTCCAATCTTCTTTCTTGGTCTATTGAAAATTTTGGTCCTTTTGAGACAAGTTACTCTAATTCCTTAATTTTTATTTTTGTTAGTAATAGGGATGATGTGAGTCACTTCTTTTGGTTTGAATGCGGCGGGGGGAGGGGGGTTTTCCCTTCTTTTGGTTTAAGTAGCCATGACTTTGGTCATAGTCATTTCAAACACATAAGCCCAGTCCACCTATAGCCATGTTCACCGAAAGACTAAGTTTCATGACTTGACCAGTCGCTCACCCTTGTATTCTAAGGTCATCTCACCTTGTGGTTGACATTCCACTCCCCTTAGTCATAGGGGTGCTCGTTCTATTTAGACTTGAATGGGTTGGGTTTCCCAAAAATGATATGTTTGGCCCTTTGGGTGTCTTAATGGCACAAACAAAGAAAAGATGAATCCAATCATCTTTGGTCTCACTCGCCAAGCCTCAGTTGTTTATCCAAAATAATAATAAAATTTTGAAAAGCTTGTGTTGTAGGACATTAGTTCCATGATTTGTAAACTTTTCTCATTTCTTTTAACTTGAAATGAAGATAAGAAAGCTTGAAAGTTGGACTAGGTCAATTGTGTTGAAATTAAAAAAAAAAATTAGAACTAGTGTAAGTAAGCTACAATAATTGTTGGTTTCGTCCAACTCCAAAGCAAACAAGTGACCAATTCTACGTCCCCTTTTTTCACTTTCCCAATATATTGGTTTAATTTTACAAGTTTCAGTCAAGCATTGTGGAGTGGCTAGTGAGAGATTTTGAGAAAGAGGTGCAAAGGGTATTGGAGGAGGTGGATGAAGACAAGGCATTGGGACTAGATGGATTCACTTTTCTATTTTTAAAGTCGTGTTGGGAGATCATTGGGTGTGATTTCATGAAAGTGTTTTTAGTAGGGAATTGAAAACTTTTGTTTCTTTGATTCCAAAAGAGAGGGACCTCTAGAACTCTTGTTATAGGTTGATAAGTTTAGTAGGGTGCATTTACAAATTGTTTGTTGAAGTACTGATGGGAAGGTTAAGGTTAGTGTTGAAGGAGCTAATAGGAGAGACACATGGAACTTCTGTTGAGAAACAAATTTCAGATGGAGTGCTAATCGCTAGTGAAATCATCCATGTGAGGAAGGAGAGGAAAGGGTATCGTATTGAAAATTGATATAGAGAAAGTGTATGATTGTGTAGTGGATTTTGTTGAGTACTTGTTTGGCAAAGTGGGTTTTTTGTGTTGATGAGTAAAGTGGATGAGGGAGTGTTTGAAGGTATGTCATATTCAACTATGGTGAGCAGTGTGACTACCCTTTTGATGAGTGCAACAAGATGGATCAGGAAAGGAGATCCTTTGTCACCTTTAATTGTTACAATGGTGGTTGAAGGGTTGGATGTTGAGTGCTAGGGAGGTTGGCAGAATGAAGGACTTAATTATATGAAATAAAGGCCTAAGAAATTTCACATCTCCAGTAACAAGAGTATATACTACAGTTGGTAAGTGCTCATTGTTTCAACCAAAAGGATGTTGGTTCAAGTCACGTCACTATCTTAAAAAAAAAAGAGAATTTTTTTCACATCTCCAGTTTGTGGACGACACTATTAAAAAGAAGATTGTTGTGCTTCTAAGTTGACAAGTTGATCCTTAGACTTTATGTACAAAGTGGAGATGTTTTTGGAAGATATATGGTCACAAATTAAGTGATAATCAACTTCTATGTGCTCAGTGGTTGGTTCTTTCATGAAAAACTAGATTGGTAGCAATATGAATTGCAGCATTATAACTGAACATGAATTGGGTTTGATGAAGAAAATCATAATTCTGCTAGGAGTTGTCCATAAAAGCTCTCAAGTAGTATTAGCCATGCTTTGGTATTTTGTTTTTGCATTGGATAGGGCAATAACGTTGTGCTTTTTACTCCACCACGAGACTAAATTTCCTCCAAGGACTATACAATATCCAGAGGTGAAGTGACAATCATTAAGAGGGCCAACCCAGTCTGCATTTGAATAGCCTTGTAGTTAAAAGTGCCATGGGATCGATGAAGAGTGTGTGTATATATATATATATCAGCTTGAAGATGAGTGTCCCAAGGGTCATATATGTACTGACTAATGACTCCAACAACATAAGAAAGATCAGGTTGTGTAGTAGTTACATAAATCAATTTGCCGAGAATATGTTCATAATACTCTGGATGTTCCCACAACTTACCATCAACATGTAGCCTGAAATTCTGAGTAGGTGGTTTATCAATGGGTTTATGCCCAAGGTATCCTATATCCTGAGGAGGGCCGAAAGCTTATTTCTTTTGAGACAGATATGTTGATAATATGGCTAATAGGTTGTTGATTAAATGCAAAATTTTATGGCATATACTTTCAATTCATCTATTTTGATGTTGACCAAATCCCTGGTTTGTATTAGCTGATATCTATCATATTAATAGACATTTGATCTATGCTTATACTGTTTGTTAGAAGCTTTGCCACATTATGTCTTTTTAACCATGGGCATCATGTGATTGTACTCGAGTTTCATGGGATGTAAGTTGTTGAGTTATGGGAACTTTTTTTCTTTACTGAAGATTGGTTTTTTTTTTTTGAAATGCTTTATGTTTTAATAATTAGACTACAACTAATTTGAAAAACAAGGTGAAGAATAAATCTTATTCTGTTACTTTATTTTCTCTAAAACAGAATTGATATTGTGAAGTTTCCTTGCAAGCTACTCTTGGAATATGGCATTAATTTCATTCAAGATGTTTAGGGAGACCTATTACTTTCCATTAAAGTATTTATAGTGATTCTAAATTTTTTAGATATGGTTTTTTAAAATGGTTATTTGTTATATGTGTTAGAATATTATGTTGAAATGATTAACTTTTTATTCTAGGTATTGTAATCAATATGTTGATAAGGATGCTTTGATATATCTTACTTTGGCCAATGAAATGCTACATGAGCTTCATCCCTAGATAATAACAATTGCAAAAGATGTAAGTCCCAATACATTTCTAAACATTGGTCTCTATCATGTACTAAGTTTCCTCAAAGCAATTTGTTGAAGAAAAAACCTTAGCTGTAACATCTCTAGATGGCTCCCCTTGTTCAAATATTCAGCCCATCTCATGGTTTAGTGATGAATCTGTTTGTTGGATAAAAATTAGTGACAAACATTCTTCTTTGCGTACCATCACAAGTTGAAGCTTCCATGGCATATATATCATGTACTGGTATGTGAAGGGATCTATAGATCGTCCTTTTGATCAATACATAATTATCTAAAGCCTAATATCTTGTTAGAAACTGAAAAATACCCCTCTCTCTCTCTCTCTCTCTCTCTCTCTCTCTCTTTCTTTTCCAGTTAAAAAAGATACGAAAAAAAAAACTAGAAATACTAATGGTGGATCTTAGGACCTTTTTCCCATTTAGCATCTTTTTTGTTTGTTTAGTCCATCGAGTTTGATGGATTTTAGAAGCTGAACCTGTTGTCAACTAGTTTTCATGCTTTTAGTTGCTACCTTTATTGGGCTAAGAATGTATATTTTGATCCTTTAGTGTACTTTGGTAATACAGTATCTTGCAATAAATTGCATGGTTAAACATTTTTTCCTTCTAAATGGCAGGTTTGACCTTTAAAAAAAAAACAAAAGAAAACATGTAGCGGATTTGCTAGATTCCCTTTGACACCCCTCCTTGGAAGCCAATATGCATGTAAAAACATCGAGCATGTTAGGATCCTCTCTCTCTCTCTCTCTCTCTCTCATTATTCGAGTAGGTGATAAATTATCCTTTGATAGTCTATTTAGTCCTTTTGGTTGTCTATCCCTATTTGGAGCGCACCCTTGACCTATGTTTGACTATGAAGCCTACTAAAAAATCACCTTGAAGTGGTTGATCAAGTTTTTATTTTTAATCCTTGGAATTTGATCACTTTAAATTATTCTTTAATACTTCAAATTTTTGTGTCCTTTAAAAACATCCAATGCCACAAAATATCACCTTGGTCAAAACGTTCTATGCTTGAAATTGGGTCCAACCAAAAATGATCTCAATTAGATCAATTAAACCATTTTTTAAGCCCCAAATTTTAATCATTTAAAATTTTTTTTATTCCCAAAACTTTGTGGCCTTCAAAAACATGTGAGCCCTACAAAAATCACACTAATCAAAAGGGCTTTACTTGAACAAGGGACCCACCAAAAATCGCATTGATTTGATTAATTAACCATTTTTAAGCCCCTTTATATATTTAATTTCAAAACTTTTTTGGACTTTAAAAACATGTTGTGCCTTCTAAAATACCTAGAACAAAAAGCTCTTTGCTTTAATATCAAGTCCACCAAGAATAATGTTAATAAGATCAATCAACTCATGTTCTTAAGATCTATTTGATTAATTTTTAATCATTCTTAACCCCTAACCTTGAAATTTGATTTTAAATTTTATTTAGAATAAATAATATCTTTATTTACATTAAAATATTTTTGCAAATCTGGTGTAAGAATTTTTGCAAAAGAAGATATTATTCAGACAGCATTTTGTTCTAACCTTTATAGATTAATACAAAATAGACCCGGAGTCCCTAAATATGAATGAAATCCATAAATGAACCTTTTATGGCATTTGCACCAATGAATATTTATGCTTCTTTTAGTACGTAAAAGGATGGCGGTGGATGTGGTAGACATGAGGTCCCTTTGTAGGTGTGGCAATAAGTCGGAGTTGGGTTGCATTGGCTATAAGTAATAACAAAAATTTTCCTTGACCCATCTTGGCCCGACCCAATCGAATCTTTTGATGCTTGACCTAATTTGAATTTTATTTTACTCATCCCACCTTGACCCTAATTTCTTAAAAAATAAAAAATTGAAAAATGTGATGAAAAATTATTTTAATAGAAAATGAAAGATGAAGGACCTTCCTTGCATGTGGGGGCATTGCTCCATGAGAAATAGAGTCAATGGACTAGAATTTTTGAACTTGGGCTGGGGTGCATTGGCTAAAAATCAATGGTTAAAAATAAGGAACTCAAATGATGACCTATAATTTGGGTCTAGTTGTGTTAGGGTCTTGGACTCCTTGATCCAACTGGTTTGGATCTATTTTGGGTTACGGTAGGTTGGGTCCAATTGATTTTTTCTTTGGCTTGGACCTGGATTTTTATGAGTCTGGTCGGGTTGGGTTCATAGTTCAGATTGGAAATTGCCAGCCCTAGCTCTTTGCATGTCGAATCTAGGAAGATTTGACTCCAATTTGAGTTAAAAAGCCCATTGAACTAACACCATGAATTTCTATCATTGGATAGACGAAAGTTGAATCTTTGAGACCTTAAAAAATGACTTCACTTTTTTTATCAGAGTAGTTTTTGATAGGCACCTTATTCAAGTGAAAGTCTTTTCTAACCAACCCATCCATGTGTGCTCTGGTGTGCCCTAATAAGAGTCCTTGAATTGTTATTGGAGGATAAATCCCGAATTTATCCTGACTAAGTACAAATAAATATATGTATTTATTCATTCCAAAGCAAGTAATTCCCCTCTTCAAAGATGGTCTCTCACTCTTTTGAAATGCAAATGTATTTTGTGGGAAGTTGGTTGAAGGAGTTCCATGGAGCTATGATCAAGCCCAAAAGATAGGTTTGGGTATGAGTACAGCCCTCAAGAACATAAGTGCTGTTTGGATCTAGGTTTTGTATACTGAATACATGTTGGGTCCATGCACTGATATGGGTATGGATTTACCATTGACTTGACCAAACCCTACCCTCTTAGATCCTTTTATTTTTTTTGAATTGTTACTTCATTAAAAAAGCAAATGAGTATGAGATACAAATATTGGTAGAAGAGATCTATACCACTAAGAGACACCCCAACCATATAGAAGATGAGCCCCAAATTGTTTCCCACACTTGTACATAATATACTTCAACTAAACCAAAACCCTCCTACAATTTTCCTTGTCACTTCATATAATATTTTCATTTCTCATATTAGAATATTTTCTATCAATTTAAGGAAGAAGGATTTCATACGACTTATCCAATCCTGGATTATTAGTACCTATCCATGTTGTGCAATTGATCTAAAGAAGTGTTTTTAAAGATCTTAAGCCATCTATTCCATTGGTTCCTCTTTGCACCTATTGTATCTCTACAACAGCACTTGCTTCATGCTGGAACGGGAATCTAATAGTCAAAATTTATAGTCATAGACTCCATATGTTACTTTGTTGAATGCAATCAGGTGTGTTTCTATTTGGTTGTATGGGTTCTGCAAACTCTTGCTTTTATGGTGAACATTAGTGACCTGTTTGTGTTTCGATGCATATTTCAATTCACATTAGGTGTTTTATTTTTCACTACGAAGTCACAAAGTTTTCTTGGTTACCTCAGGCTACACTTTATCCTGGGCTATGTGAGGAAACTACTCAAGGAGGATTGGGATTTGATTCAACTTTTTGACTGTTGAATTTAATGATACTGTATTTCAGAATAACACTAAAAAAGGATAACATATTTCAGATTGATTCTCTATTTTTTTTTCAGTCCATTTTATTTTGGGTAATAGTTACATTTTATATTTTACTTCAACATATTAAATCTTGTATGCCTACTTTGGTTTTGCTTGCCTTTTTCATCTATACTCTTTATAAGCTTAAGACAAGTCCAATGTGAGTTCATTTTATGCTTCACAAATGTTATTTATGCTCTTTCTGAAATTTCCTCTCATAAGCTTCTGATGCGTAGATAACAAAAATTTTCCTTCCTTCTTCCTTTTCTTTGTTAACAACACTAAATTGTGTTTTTTTTTTGTCACCATCTCAAAATGTTGTGTGTGTGTGGTGGGGTGGGGTGGGGGTGTGTGGGGGGCAGGGAGCGGGGGGCGTGGGGGGATGGGGAATAGGAGGACTTACTTTTGTATTGGTTTGGATTTATTAGGCTTTATTTTTTTTATACTGATAGAAAGTTATGATTTGTGCAGATCGTGAGTGTTCTGATGAGCAACAAACAAAATGTTGATAAGGTTCTACATATGCTGAGAACCATAACCAGGTAATTCTGAAATTGCATTTTCCCTCCAATTGTTAGTTTCTAGGGCATGTCTCCATGTAACCCTATAATATAACTTAAATGCTACTATTTCTAGGTTTATGAGGCTCTATTTATTCATTCTGTTGGTTTTTGCCTGTGGTTAGTTGGTATTTGATGGCTTCTATCATTTTCTTGATTTTGAGAACGACCCTTAGTCTATTTGTAAAGCGTAGCTGGGTTGGAATAAATTCTATTTGTCGTTATCTTTACATCTTTTACATTTCTAATTGTTTTGGAATAAATCTCTCACCTTTTAATCTGACTTGTCATTTTACATTTCACATGCCTTAACCATCTAAAATACGATTCCTCAATCTACCCTTTTGCATCCACTCTTAAGCCTCATTTTTTTTGTTCCTCATTTTATCCTTTTCTTTTACTTATCGAAACAATGGTTGGAAACTTGTGACAGGGACATCTGAAGAAGAAAAACAAACTGCAACCGTTTAAAGAGAAACTCAAATGGAAAATTTTCAGGAAGAATTCAATTAGTGACAAGGGGTCAGCTGACATTGGAATGAACTGCTCAAAAAAAAAAAAAAAAAAAGCCGACTTTGGAATGAATGAATCATAGATCTTTTGATGTAGTATTGGTTGACTAGTTTGCTTATTGAAGTGTATTTAAGTCAAGCCATGTAGCTTTTTTCAAACATCACAGGTTATGTGTAGGAACTCACACAATTGAGTTTCACATCAGCTAAACTAATTAAGATCAAACTGCTCTAGCGATAGCAGATATATGATGAAATTGATACTCTTGCAATGTGATACCAAAGTTGCACTGTTCTTGTAGAAAACCATACTAGTTGGCATTTTGATTTTATGCTAGCTTGACTTCCTATTGCATGCATATATTAAATACTAGATCATTTTCTTGTTTTATACATACATCTAATGGTGATCCATTTTGTTGATGCAATGCAGTCCATTTTGGGAGGGAGGTCATTTGTGAAATGTTGTTCGGTGAAGTCAAAGAGCACTCCTTGGGTTCACCAGATTCAATCTTTCGAGGGTCTTCATTGTACAAAGTAGGACCATGTACCTGCTTCTTTACTTTCTTAGCATGTCATCATCATCTTGTCATTATCACCATGAAACCCTTTGTCCTATACATCTGGGATCAACTTTTTATCAACTCTAACTGCATATCCTTTTTAAACAAATATGCTACTAAGCAGATGGAGCGTACAAGGCTTTAGACAGAGATTATTTAAATCTAGAACTTACCAACATTTATTGCCTGCATTTGTTTGGAGATATTGAGATATTTACAAGTCACGATAAAAGACTTGGGCATTGAATGCTCACTTATATCCTCATTCTATTGAATGACTTTTTTTAGCGGTAACAAAGAAAAATTATATTAGTAATAAAAAGATACAAATGATGGCATCAATGGATCTAAGAGGCATAAAACCTAATAGAGCCATAAAGAAAAGGTCAAAATACAAAAACCAAATAAATCCCTCAATCAGAACAAAAGCACCATCTCCCAAGCAATCTCATAGATAAAAGATGCCAGTAGTAATGGAATCCATCCTGTTCTTGGCAAAGAAGTCAGCGACCACATTTCCATATCTTCTGATCGCCACAAAAGAGATCTCCCTTCCAAAACACAACGCTCTTATTTCTTTCACTATTGTAATCAATTTCCATTGGGGTCTTTTTAATCCTGCTGCCCACTTAATCTCATTTGTGGAGTCCCCTTCAACGATCAATTTTCCCCCTCCCATGAGAGACCAAATGGACAAGGCCTTCCCAATATTGATATGTTCTGCCTCGCTTGAATCTCTCCTTCTATAGATTCGGAAAAGACTATTGATTTCTTACCTTTCCAATCGCAAAACGCTCCCCTTACACCCGTCGGGCTTGGTTTTCCTCTTGCTACCCCATCGACAGTGAATTTATATGTATCCACTTGAGGGGGATGCCATGGGATTTGTGCCTTGGATTTCCTTGGCCCCCTACTAAGACAACCTTCCCACCAAGAAGTAAGGAGGCCACCAAATCTTAATGACTTTTGGTTGTGGGTCTCTTGAGAGTATGAGGCAATATTGCATTAAAAGACCGGTTCTAATGCTTATATTATTAGGAATAATATATACGAAAATAAATCATCACAGCGCGATAATAATAACAAGCAACACCATAACTCAGATTTACATGGTTCGCCAAACACCTGCCTACGTCCACGGAGCATGCATTTTATTCAGAGGGAAAAATAAGAACACTTATTTCAAAGAGAGATAATCAATGAGTTTAAAACCCAAACTCATTCCTATTCAGAGAGTCATAGACAAATCCTGCGACGGAAGCCCGGTTGCTCCACCTTGTCTTCCTTCTCAGACAGTCTGGTCCCTTGTCCTGAGAATAACTCCTCTCTAGCCAAGAACAAAGTCAAACACAAGAACTCTGTGTATTTCGGCTTCTGTCCCGCTCTCTGGTGTGCTTCCTCATTCCTCTATGTGTCTAAGCCTCTTGTTCTTAAAGCGTAGACCCATACATGTGGCCACAGGCCTAGAGGCACACAAGGCCGAAAGGCCTACACCATCTGCCTCTACTCCACAATACTAGCGGCCAAAGTAAAACATAGCACCCGTACTTCTCTTCTATGTGTTGGAGACAGCCAAATCATGAGAGTTTCTCTCTCTTCCCACACGTCACAATTGCTGTGTACACATCCTGGCTTTCTTATTTGTTTGCAATCCAACACTGGCATGTCGTGTCCATCTAGAGAGAGATTCTCTCCAAAAAAATGCCGTGTATTCCATGGAGAAGTTTTCTCCATGCGGTGCCTTGCATGAGTTGGAGTCTTCCAAGGCCACCATCAATTTTGGGAACTTCCAAATTTGAGCCATGCACACAACATATATGTTATGATTTCTTCTTTATATGCTAAATTGGTCAAGTTCTAGTTTGTAGGCTTGTAGTCTTCTCAGTGGTTTGTGGTCGAATTTGTCTTAATTTTTGGTGTTTATAAATCGTACTTAACATGATAATACATTGTATTATGTATATTTAATAAATAGTAAAAAAATTAAAGACATGCTGTCTAATCTGATCTAGAATGCAATATCACTCCTAAGAAGGGGAAAACTAATCCAGAATTTGAATGAATTTTCTTCTACACAAACTCTCAATGCTAGCAAAATGATTAGTGTCTTTGCAGAGGCTTGTTATGCTTGCGCATACCTAAAGAGGCAAATTACATAAAATTGGATTTTATGGTGATAGAAGGCATGCTTTCAGAGCTCTAGATCCTTGATTTTAATAGGGAACAACTAGGGTGTAGGCAGGGCCAGCCCTGAGATCCCCTAAAATCTCACACAGTGATATGTTAGCTGCAATGAGTATGAAATGCTACTTTGCGACCATACAGAGGTGTATTGGTTACTTTTTATTTGATTATTCAAAAAGAATATTACAATTTCTATTGTTGTTTTTACTATTTTGAGATGGTGACCAATATTATCTTATAAGGCACAAAATGTGTACAAATGCCAGAGAGCCAAATGACAAACCCCCATGATTAGAACCCCCTCAATCACCAATTCCAAAGTCAGACCCTTACAAATCACATCATATACATGCCTCTGGACGCAGCCCAAAGAGACATGATTAAAGGTCAATGGTGATCCCAAATATCTGCTAGAACCTGATTATTTCATTTGTTCCTCTATCTTTTGAGCAGTGCCCTCAAATTCCATTCTCCACATGACGGTGAATTTAGGGGAACCTTTGAAGAATTCCAAGAATGGGAGAGCTATATCACCATTGGTCTACCCCACTCATTTTGAAAATCTCATATTTTTAAATTTCAAGTGTCATCAAATCGAGTCAAAGCAGTCTACTTGAGAGTGATCATCATGTTTGCTTGAAAAGCTAGCAACAGGATGAAAGAAACTGCTGGGAAAAACCGATGGCTGGTCTTGTTCAATTTTTAATTAGATTTATTTGAGATTTCCTGGATTGCTATCCACCAGTGGTTCAGTTCATAGCTCACTGGAACATAGAATGGTTTGATGGAACTGTGCAATGGTAATAATAACGACGTAATGATAGAAAGAGTCCATTTCATGAAACCATTTTGTAATGTGGGAATAAGTGTGCTATTCAAGTTTGTACATGAGGGAGAGAAGGTCACATGGTTCTGTTTGAGGTACATTTTCAATTCAAGGAGCTTTTATTTATTTCTAGCAATTACTTTATGATGTTCCAGCTTAATTCAAGCTTACCCAGAACTCCAATGATGATGGAACCTCTAAGAAAACCAGAGGGGAGAAAGAGACATCAAGGAGAATGGAAAATCTAGGACCCAGTTGGTCTTGAAACCACATCTCTGAGTTCTCCTGCACAAATGCAAGGCTATGGTAGTTGAAGCAACCATACAGTGCTGTACAAATGTACAGAAGGGCTGTGATGGGGTTCATCTTCCCTTTCATGATTTGCTTTCTTCGGGCAGGAGTGATGAATGCAAAGTAAGGACCCACTTGGTCTTGGTTGAAAACAAAACTATGTAAGCAGCCATATGATTCTGTATGGATGTATTGATGGCTCTGATTGGGTGCCTCCCCCCCTCCCCTTCACACTTCATCAGAAGCCTAAATTTTAGCGAACACCTCTGAGCTCTCTTGTATTGCTTACATAGTAGATGCAACTCAAACCATCATCATCATCATCATCAACAATTCCACTAATCCGATCGGATTCCCCTATCATATGAACTAATAAGAAATAACAAGAGATATCTGAGTTCCTGCATAACAATATAATCACAAAACCATCTAAAATGCAAAACCTAGCCCCAGAGTTGTTCAAATTGATAGGAAAGAAAGAGATTAATAAAAGTAAATGTAGAAAATGGCCCAGGGTCAATCCTAGGTCCAAGTGTCAATAGTGCCACATTTTCTCAATAAGTAACCATGGACCATGTGGAATAAGTTGACGCTTTCAAATTAATGGAAGATATCGCTGAATTAACATATCTGGTTGTTATAATCTTTGCCTTTTCATCTATTTATTGCATAAGTTCATTATAAACTTGGCAAGTTTGCTTGCATGAGCTGATGAATCTGCTGCAAATCAGACTCAACCTTGCTTTAGGCACATATGATAGAATACTATTATGTGGGTTAGGAAGGGGATCTAATAATTGTCTGCCATGACGTACCTCTTCATTTGTGAAACTGGTAATCTAGTATCCTCGTTTTTTTTTCTTTTTAACCTTTTTTCCCCTTTTTGGATGGTTTGTATTCTACAACATTTTAAGAAATCTTACGTCAGATGTTTCCCTATTGTTTCCTGCTATTTTCCCCCTTAAAGCAATGTCCCTAAAACTTGCAGGTGTATCTGATATCTCAATATACTCTGGGAAGATTATTGAATGCAATTGAGATGGGGAGGAGCAGTGTTGGACATATATGCGTATTAGGACGGACAAAGCAACCCCAAATGGTATCAGTGTGTACAGGAAGGTAATGTCTCTCCACCATTTACTTCTTTCAATTGGCAGTAAATGCAAGGTCTGCTTTTTTTTTTTATCCCCTTTTGTTTTGAAAGATAAAAGTGCAAGATCTATTTTAGCATAATAATAATAATAGTTCATCTCTGGCATAGGTCATGCGAAGCATCTGGGATAACATTACAGAGGACGTTTTACTGGATGAAATACAAGAGATTGTAGCATAATAATAATAAACAATGACAGGAAAGCTCATGGACACCCCAGGATATACCCAAACAAGGATGACCAACCAAATGGATGTTGCTAGTGTTTTTCAGTGATAAGGCCTTCACAAGGGGAAGAACTGATGTTATCAAAATTGGGCTGGTCCACAGTCCCCCAAACCATTGATATTAGGATTGATTTTTCAGTCCCCCAAACGTTAATATTAAGGACTGATTTTCAGTCTCCAAGGCAATGAGAGTAAGGACTGATTTTCAGTCTCTAAAGATCGTTGATGATGGAGACTGTGGGGGACACAAATCTCACCTAGATCGGGCCAGTAAAACGTGTCTATAAACTTTCTCTGTTTTTACTCCCCTGCCAGCAACAAGTGACGCCCTACTGTCAAGAACAATTCAGCAGTGTCTCTGTTGTTCTGTACTTGCAAGTGAGCCATCCTTCAGCCCTTGTTCTTAGACAAACCCACCAACTGTCCGAGTACGGGACTGCATAATCATCTGCCCAAGCATTCCTTCTGATACAAAGTATGTGACGAAAGAATGGAAAATTTGGATCGTAGAAAAAGAAGGTTCAGTCCCTGATTAGATAGTAAAGGAAGAGTCTACTATGGTAATCAATATTCGCCAAAAAGAAGAAACACCCGAATGAAAATAGAGGCTAAGAAAAGGATGGTGGTGCACGCATGTCAAGCTTACTTTAGAAAATGGATGAACAGAGGAGAACGGTCACTTGACCCATCCGGCTTGTCGTTGGCCCACCCGACTTTTCTAGCATACTCAAATTAATGGAGTTACACCTTTCAGTAAACTATCCGGAATTTCTCGTCTGAGGTAGGATAAACGAACCATATTTACATGGAATGGCTAGTTTATATTAGTATTTTATTTTTATGTTATCCTCCTATATTGTTTGATGAGAATTGAGATGTATGATATATTATGCTATGAGTGTGCATGATTTCAATTATATGTGGTTTGGTGTTAAATTCAAAATGAAATTAAAATGATGTTGTAACCATGGATAATGTGGGGGTGGCTGGGTGGAAATTGCCACTGGGTAAATTCGTATACTTATGAAAAAAAAATTGCTAGGAATTGAGTATCGTTTGAAATAATCTGGGTAAGATTAGACATGCCATTATTTTGAGGAAACTTTGAATCAGTGTTGGTTTGTTGGAAAGTAGTAGGCATGGGAGGGCAGAAATGTAATGATTCTATCTGAAATTCTTGGTGGGCTTAGTTGGAAAGTTCGTATTTAAGGGAAAGTGAATAGAGCTTGATATAGTGTCTTTGCATATGAATGGGTGTAGTTTAATACCATTACCTTGTTAATGGAGTAGTAGGATTTAGTCTATGGGGATGGAAGCGTAACAAATAGTGGACTAAAAAAAAACAAAAAAAAAAACAAAAAAAAAAACAAAAAAAAACAAAGAGGTGAGTTCTCGATTCAGTACTAGTGAGAATATGGGTCTTCATTGCATCCAAGTCTCAGGTTAATGTATGAAAGGGGAAGGTTGACCTCCATAACATAAAACAAATTGGTTTTAGTATTTGGAAATAAATTTTAAATTTTTATTTGTCTTGGACGAATTTCGTGACAAACAACCTTTGGTTTTATTTTCAAATTCTCAGTTTTTAAAATAGTTTGAAAGTTGATTTATGAAAGGACTATTTTGCTCATGTTTTAAAATGATTCTTTTTAAAACCCAAATTCCTTGAAGTATGGGTCGAATTTATACTCTAAAATCACTTCACACGTTTTTGGATTTATTATTTGTAGCAATTTATACTCTAAAATCACTTCACTTCTCTCTCCCTCTATTTATTCCAATCGTGAGTCTGTCCTCTCTCTTTCACAATTCGTGCAACTCTCTCCTCTCTACTCTTGCCTTGGTCGAGTTACCCAATAAGGTATGTGGGTCTTTTCTTCTCTAATTCCTTTAATTTCCATGATCTTCCTTCTTTTCTTCTCTTATTTTCTATGGTGGATTCGACCACCCTATTGTTGTAGTGATTTCACAAAATTCGTTTTTCATGGTCTTCAATATTGATGAAATTTTGGAGCATGGAAAGGCCATGTTCCGTGGAAAACTATTACTAAAACTCTCCTCTATGGCCGAAAACTTGGTATTCATTGTGGAGTTCTCCATGTCTTTTCTCTCTAGGTTATTCGAACAAAGCTGATAGTGTTCCCCTTTGAATCTTCATCTCTGCTTCCTTCAATTCTTCCAAAAGAGGTATGTACTGATGTTATGAATCTTTTTCCTACTCCTTTTTTGATGTTCGACTATAAGGAAATAGAACTATGTTTACCTTGAAAACTAAGCCCTATGCTGGATTGGACTAAAGACTTGATTATGGAGTTTAATAAGACTGATTTAAGATCCCCAGTTAGAGAGACCTTAATTTTGTGGAAGGTTGGGAAATTTCAGATTTCAAGACAGATTTATGGTTTTCTGCGCGTCACGAGAAACACATAACTGGAGTTCTCGGACGTCTTTTTCGATGAAATTTAATTTTATGGAAACTAGACACTTAGATCTAGTTGCTGTAAAAATTTGGGAACAAAAGAAAAAGATTTGATACCTCAGATCTGACCTTTAAGACAGACCTAATTCTGGGACTGAAAGCTGATACAATTATACATCAGTCACAAAATTATCTTTGTAATTCCCCTCCTCCTGTACAACGATCAGAGCAATATAAATGAAGATTCCACAGAGGGGAGTGAGCGTCACGACGCGAGTCGAGTCTGAAGACCCGACCCTCGACTGGCCATACCAAGTATGTGCACGGACTGTTGTCGATGATAACATTTACACACAATAGAATAACAGTGGAAAATTTAAAACATTTATATATATATATATATCATACAAAGTAAAAGATCTAGGAGTTAAATATAAATATTACATTCCCAAATTGATTTCTCCTACAAAATACATTGTTCTCAAAATTCAAAAATACTATTCGAATCGTGTTTCTCTTGCGCAAATTTGCTCGTGCTTAGTTGTTGCTTGGTCCGGCCTCGCCTTCATTACCTTGGTAAGTTTGTGATTATATACATTGATGATATTCCCATCTACTCAACAAGCAAGGAAGAACATGCTGAGCACTTGCGAATTGTCCTGAACACCTTGAGGTATAACAAATTGATTGCAAAGGCCAGCAAGTGTGAGTTTTGTCTATCCTGTAACGACCCATCCCGCTAGCACAATATTGTCCGCGACACACGGGCCCGCACGGCTTTGCATTGGCTAGCCAACTCAATGTTGCTCGCAAAAGGCCTTGTGCTAGAAAGAGGAGGATTCCAACTTATATCCCACCGAACAACTCTCCTCATAAGCAGTGGGGACAAGTAGCGCCGAACCTGGCTAATTTTTCTCTCCCATTACAATCCACCCCCCTTAAGACCAGAGCCGTCCCCGACTCTGTCCACAAACACGCCCACACTCACAGGCAGAGAGTTGAACCGTGCTCTGATACCATTTGTAACGACCCATCCCGCTAGCACAATATTGTCCGCTTTGGGCCACACACGCCCACACGGCTTTGCATTGGCGAGCCAACCCAATGTTGCTCTCAAAAGGCCTTCTGCTAGAAGGAGGAGGGATTCCAACTTACATCCCACCGAACGACTCTTCTCATAAGCAATGTGGGACAAGTAGCGCCCAACCTGGCTACTTTTTCTCTCCCATCAATGCTTACACAAACACGGGGTATTACATATCCAAAGTGAATTTCTTAGGAAACATAGTGACGACAGGAGGGATAGCAGTGGACCCAGTAAGATAGAAGCGGTGCAGAGTTGCAATCCCCCTCGGAATGTCACCGAGATCCGAAGCTTTCTGGGATTAGCGGGGTATTACCGCAAGTTTATTGCGGATTTCTCCAAAATCGCAGCTCCACTTACTCGTTTGACTCAAAAAGGGGTCAAGTACAAATGGTCAGAGAAATGCAAGAAAAGATTTGAGGAGCTAAACTAGAGACTCATCACAGCTCCTATCTTGATTCTCTAGAACGAGGCAAGGGTTACGTAGTGTACTGTGATACTTCAGGTGAAGGACTGGGATGCGTCCTCACCCAAGATGCATGGACAGTGGCTTATGGCTCCCGACAATTGAATTCATGAGCGAAATTATCCCGTTCATGATCTGGAGTTGGCAGTTATAGTGTTTACCCTCAAGAGCTGGCGAGACTATCTTTTTGGAGGGAGCTTTGAAGTCTATTCTGACCATAAGAGTTTGAAATATTTGTTCGGACAGAAGGAATTCAACATGAGGTAGAGATGATGGATGGAGTATCTTCAAGACTACGATTTTACTCTCCACTACCATCCCGACAAGGCAAACAATTTAGATGCACTTAGCCGAAAACCTCATGGAACTGTAGCAAGCCTGATCATGGAAGAGTGGGAGATGCTTTCAGCTATCAAAACTTGAATCCACATGTCCAACAGAGGATGTTTGTATAATTTGGTAGTGCATTCTACTATGACATCAAAAATAGAACAAGCACGAGATCAGATCCAGAAATGGCAGAAATATGGGCCAAACTATCAACAGGAGAAACAATTCAAGATTGGCAATTGCATCCTGGACAGGGTCTCACGTTTAGAGGCAGGACTTATGTACCGAAAGTCTGCATAAAAAAATACTAACAGAAGCCCATCAATCCAAATTTGCGATACACCCCGGAAGTACAAAGATGTACTGAGATCTCATGAGGCAGTATTGGTGGTGTGGTTGGCCTAAAAGTTAAATCTGCCTCCCCTGAGTCAGACTGAGTTGTCAATTCCGTGACTGATTCCGACTGTGTCGTGATTTGTCAATTCTGTGACCGAGTCATGACCGAGTTGTCAGATCAAGCTTGAAGCTCCAGAAGCAGCGAAAATTGGAAGGCAACATACTGAAATCAGAAGATCTTCATGAATCCATCCATGCACAGGTATATTGGACCATAGGACAGACCTGACCTTAGGATCCTTGAATAAAAATGATTACATATTAAATTGGATCTCTAAGATAGCCATTAGCCAAATGAAGTAGCTCTCATGCTTACCAAATGTCTCTATCTTAAATTGTTCTCACAATCATGACATGTGCTCATAGTTAAATTTTTATGATTGTGAATGAACAACTCAAAGAGCTCTTCATTTTATATCCAAATAATCACACTACAATATATTGTAAAAAGGTGATTTCTGAAATTTAGAAAATGGGACGATCCCACTTTTCCCGACCACTCTTTGAAGCTTTATAAATTGGGACGATCCCACCTTTTAAGGACGATCCGAGTTTGTATTTAAGTAAACATGACCGTTGGCATATGACCTTTAAATCCGACCGTTTTGAAACTGGGACGATCCGACTTTTGTGGGGCGATCCCACTTTCTGGAAATTTGTTTTGGGACAACTTGCCTATATAAACCAAGCTCTATTCATGGGCAATGTTAGACACTCCAAGCTGATTTTTCTCATACTACTCTCAAGTTTCCCAACCATACTTAGAGCTTCTAATCACCATAGTTAAACCTTATTAAGCTCTTTTAATCCCTTTCTAACACAATCAAGGCAATAATAGGCACATCTTGAGCATATTAAGGTCCACATTGATTGTGTGATTAGAGAATCTTCATAGGGATAGATTGACCTTATAGGCAAACTTTATTTCATCCCTAAACTCTTTTCCACTTTGGTTTGGCATTCATTGAAGCAACTCTACATCACCAAAGGCAAGAAAGAGGAAGAATATCAAAGAACACGCCACAAGCTACATCGATCATCAAGAGGCTAGTGTTCATGGTACTTCTCAAAACTACTACTTTTTATCATTTGTGAGAACATTGTAAAGGGTTGGTATAACCCTATTGAAATCCAAGAAAGGTGTTTTCTTGGTGTTTGTAAGTCTCCATTCGATCTACACCCGTGAAGTAGATCAAGGTTGTAATAGGTGGAGAAGGTTAGTGAAATCCTCAAGTGTATACTTGAGGCGTGGATGTAGGCAAGGTTGCCGAACCACGTAAAAATCATTGTGTCACAATTCTCCATCTCTTCTCATCTCTGTCACCTTATTTTGTACACTTGCTTTAGCTCATATCTTATTGCTCTCATAGTTTGCATGAACTTAATCTTGCTTATAAATCATACTTAGAAGATTAATTGTACAAATTTCTATTGACCAATCTCTAAAGTGCCCAATATTTAAATAGAAATTAAAATTCCCAATAGTTCTATTCTCCTCCCTCTAGGACTATTCTTGACATCTTGCTAGCTTGACTAACAAGTGGTATCAGAGCAAGACTCTTGCAATTTGACTTCACCGTCTAAGACTAGATCCTTCAAGCTAGAAATGTCTAAGGGTGATTGCATGGCCGTGATGTGTACTACAATCCTTGTTGGCTCCAACTATGGTGTTTGGAAAGCCAAAATGAAAATGCACTTAATGACTATGGATGGAGGTTTATGGGAAATTATCTTATGTGGTTGGAACTATTTCACATGAAATAGAAAGGATTATGTATTCGGCTAATGCAAATGCCCCAATGCTATACTTTGTGCCGTTTCACCAAATATCTTGGACAATATCATATCTTGTGAAACCACAAGGAAGCATGGGATATTTTGGAGAAAACCTATGAAAAACCTAGGAAAGAAAATGCCTAAGAAGTGGTCTATTGCTTAGGACTTGAACCTCAAGATGAACTTAAACATGAAGACTTAGAAGATGAAGAAGAACAAGACTATGAACAAGAATATGAAATTCTTCATGAAGGCTACAAAGAACTATGTCTTGCATTTGAAAAACTAACCAAAAGATTTATCGAGTCAAAGAATGAAAACACAAAATCTCAAATGAGCTAAGTTATGTAAAATTAACAAATGAGAAAATCTTAAAAGAATTGGAATTAGCTGAAGGAGGCATCAAAATCTAAAGGATAAAATTCAAGAAAAATCTAAAATCATACAAGAATGCCTAAAACTTGAAAATGCTTGAAAATGGAGATAAATGAAAAAGCTAATCTTGAAAATGAAACAAGAAAACTAAAGCATGAACTTCACCTATTAAAAGAAGACTACAGTGATTTGAAAATTGTGCTAAGTGGTGAAGAAGAAGAAAATGTCAAATTAAAAATGAGCTCAAAGAGCTAAAAGCCAATACTCCACAAAACAATCAATCTAAGTGTTGAAAATCTAACGTTGATAAAAGTAAATGATTTGAAAAGATATAAAGAAAATTTTGAATTAAAGTTCACTAAAGGAGAAGAGAAACTTGAAAAACTCTTGAAATTAAGTAAACCATTTGGAGACAAGACGGTCTTGGTTATGACAAGAAGATTGTTAAAGAACCCGTCAAACCAACCGTTTTTATAAAAGTAAGTCTCTGTCAACTCCTCAGATTAAAACCATAAAATGTTTTCAATGTGGAAATTTTGGACATTAATGTTTGAATGTAAGTTAAAAGAGGAAAACAAATATATGAAGGCAAATCAAACTAAGATGAGAAATCCAAGACAAAAGATATTTAAAGAAAATTTAACAAGTGGAAGGAGATTTGAAAACCAAAAGAAATATCCACCAAGATTTCAAAGTCAAAGGCATAATAATCCAAAGGGAAACTTAAATTATATCCTTGCTCAAAAATTAATTGAAGCCTTAAATGCATTAACAAACTTTTGTCAAACCCGTAGACCGTCTTCAACCACCCAATGGGTACCTAAAGATAGGGTAGTAGGATAGGTCATGATACAGTCATTGGTTTGAAGCTCATATCAGATTCCTTGTGCTCAAATAAACTTACTATTGTTGAGAATCTGCCATGTTTGTATGTACATAATTCTTAACTGATTATCTCCTTACAACATGGCTGCATAGTTAGCTTCCCATGAATACTTGACTTGCTACTACATTTTCAAGGTTTCTTGAGTGCCAAAACGGAAGCCTTCACCACATTCACATACTGTTTCAACTTCAAACCTCTACAAATGCTTACTGTTTGCATACATAAATCCAAATGACCTACCTAATGCTCTGTGCAAAATGCTTCAATCAAGTCAAGATAAACAATTTCCTACATGATCACTCATGTCAATGATTAGCATGTAAATATCTCTATGGGTAACTTAGCCTCAAGGGCTTTGGAACTTCAACAGTCTATGTGTATTATGAAACCTTGATATATCCCATACTGTTTCAGCTGTCATAAGCTTGTACTATTGTAAACAGTTTATATGGAAATATGGAAAGAGTGTGTCTTTTGGATCAATCATAAGTTTTTGGTGACTGAACATTCTATTGGAGCTTAGAGCCAATTTAAATAATTTATATGGTCTATGATCAAATGAAATCTTATCTTGAGCATTTCAGCAATCATATGTACATAACTGAATGTTTCCTTGGGACATAAATGAACTGGTTCCAAATAGTATTTACTCGAGTTTATTCCGATACCGAAAAGAACCAAAAATAATGTTTACAAAAACAGTGTGCAGTTTGTATTTAAAACTAGAAAGGTTAATTTTGGGCATCTTCGCTAGATCTAAAATTTTATTTTCTAATAATGAGTATTTTGTTCCTAAATTCTGATTCGCTAACGAATATATCAGTGACTTTAAATAATTTGGAGTTTTATGAATTATGTTTAAATGAAGTATTATGGGTAAAATTACCATTTACCCTTGGTTAGGACAAAACACATATGTGGAGTTTTAGACTCTAATGACCTTTGCAAAATGACCCTTAAAGCTTAATTAAGACTTTCATAAATTGAATTAGAAGGTTTTTACACTATAATGACATGAGAATTTATGTTGACACATGTGAACGAACGAAGAGGTGCGAGTAACTCCGAGATTGTCTGATCTACTTCGTGAATCGTTTATCCTCGCTGGTCATCTTAGATCAGATAGGTTTTCTTATATTGTTGAAGCACTATGGTTGTGAACTACATACTCTACTATGTTGATTTCCTTTAAAATCATATATTTTGAATCACTAGAATGCTATGATTTCAACATGAATTATATTGAGTTATTTGCCATATGTTTTACATGTTGAAGGGTTTTGGAATTATATGAATAGATTTGTCATCATGTTGCATACATATACTCATACATGATCGCATGGGATGGAATTGCATTACCGAGCCAAGAATGAAATGTCCGGATATCGCTTGGTCTCATGTACGATGATATTGATAGAAAAATACAATTGT